>SMSR01012331.1:0-33582 GCA_019453355.1 Ceratina japonica
CTAAGTGTAGAACGCGGAGTGTATAACGCGCAGATAAGTCTACCTGACGTTGGCACTGCGCCAGTCTTCTATGATATACAAGTAATACATTATAAATAAATTTCGTATTATATAATGTCAAGTGTAGAATCACACGGCTGCCTCGTTGCACCGTAAAATCTAGTCGATTCACGTACGACATCAAAAATACATGTTATAAATAAATTTCCTATTATATAATGTCAAGTGTAGAATCTCGCGACTGCTTCGGTGAACCGTCAGATTTAATGCCATAAATTGTTGATAGTGGAAGAGATGAGAAATGGATTCCATGTGAGGATCGCATCTGTAAGTTTTCGACCTCGTCTTATCACGATAAAACTGAGATGGAAGATTTTGATAATACAAATATGATCCGTTGTCAAATAATTATATTATTTATCTTCTATGATAATATCAACCCTTTGAGCGTTATGAACGCGTATACTATGCGTCCTTGCGCAACCATTGGAATTCGGCTATGAACGCATTATATGGGTTCTTACGCAACCATTTAAATTCGGCTATTAACGCGTATATTAACGCTGCTAACGACCTTTGTCGTTATCTGCCCAGCACGGTGTACGCACAATGTCGCCTCTCACATCGCTAAAAAAAAAATTAGCCAGCCCAGCTCGCGCGTCGTCGTCGAAAGTCTCACGGCGCACGCTTAACGTCGCGTTGCTCGCCGCTCAAAGGGTTAAACAGTTTTATAACGAAAATGACAGACCTGGGATGTTGAGCAAACGAACGTAAAGAGTTCGGATTTAAGCAAAGTGTAAGAAAACGTTGTACACGAAAATCGAACAAAGCTAAAAGGCAGAGCGATAAATAAATAATTATGCAGTTTTATAAATGACGTATAGAATTATAGTTAAATAGAATTTCGTGGTTTATCACGTTGCGATGTCCTTGTAATAGCAAGAAGAAATTGGAAATGAATCAAGGAGACGGGTTTGTCGCGAATCGATTTCGTTAAACAAAAATTGTATTTTTTGGTGTTGTATTGCAATTTGCTGGTATGGGAGATCGAAATCAGAGGAATAAGAAAGGATTGAAAAACGTTGTCATACTTATTATGTCAAAATTCGAACGTAAGGGGCAACAATATCAATGACCTACTTCATGAAAGAACAGTGGTGGCTTCTAAGTTTGTGGCGCCGTCGCGTTCCGCACACGGAGTGATCGATATCTCAAAAAAACCGTGAAAATGTTACGTTACTACAGCAACGCGGCGAGTCCATGTTTCAACGAAAATATAATAAACACCAGAAAAAACGTTTAGCCAGCGGCTCCGGATACACGCTGTTTAAATTTCACTCTTCGCTCGTTAATAAATAAACTCTTTTTACAATCACTCATTTTATAGCGATCTCAGCTTCCACGAAATTTCGTTTCCATATTTCCTCCAAAAAGATTATTATTAATATTTATAAAATCGTATTCAACAACTGATGAAGATTCTGATATACTTTTATTTTATCAATTTTAGAAATATTAAATTAAACTGTAGATTGGTACATATTTATGACTGACTTATTTAAGGAATTGGAGGAATTAATAAGAAAACACCAGGGCACGATATGTTAAAGGGTAATTAAGCTTGATTAAGAAATGACCACGCATTTTAGAGCGGTTTCAGCGTCCACCATATTGCTTCCATATTTTTACTAGCTTCAAGCAGATAATTATTAACGTTTATGAAATTGCGATCAATTTAAGATTCTGTCAATCTTATTAAAAGGAATATTGGCATATGTTTAGGATTTCTTTATTTAAAGAATGATAATGACAGCAGGACACGATATACGATATAGAAGGACGATATAAGCTTGATTAAGGAAGAGTTCGTCTGTATTTTCTGAACTTGTTAAAACGATGAACAAACTAGCTGCATGAAATCAGAGCGAGCTATTTCTGCGGAATGGTAAGACCGTTGGGTTGTATTGATTTTGATGGAAGTCGATCAACTTCAAGAGGAGACGAGNGATTGGAAATGAATCAAGGAGACGGGTTTGTCGCGAATCGATTTCGTTAAACAAAAATTGTATTTTTTTGTGTTATATTGCAATTTGCTGGTATGGGAGATCGAAATGAGAGGAATAAGAAAGGATTGAAAAACGTTGTCATACTTATTATGTCAAAATTCGAACGTAAGGGGCAACAATATCAATGACCTACTTCATGAAAGAACAGTGGTGGCTTCTAAGTTTGTGGCGCCGTCGCGTTCCGCACACGGAGTGATCGATATCTCAAAAAAACCGTGAAAATGTTACGTTACTACAGCAACGCGGCGAGTCCATGTTTCAACGAAAATATAATAAACACCAGAAAAAACGTTTAGCCAGCGGCTCCGGATACACGCTGTTTAAATTTCACTCTTCGCTCGTTAATAAATAAACTCTTTTTACAATCACTCATTTTATAGCGATCTCAGCTTCCACGAAATTTCGTTTCCATATTTCCTCCAAAAAGATTATTATTAATATTTATAAAATCGTATTCAACAACTGATGAAGATTCTGATATACTTTTATTTTATCAATTTTAGAAATATTAAATTAAACTGTAGATTGGTACATATTTATGACTGACTTATTTAAGGAATTGGAGGAATTAATAAGAAAACACCAGGGCACGATATGTTAAAGGGTAATTAAGCTTGATTAAGAAATGACCACGCATTTTAGAGCGGTTTCAGCGTCCACCATATTGCTTCCATATTTTTACTAGCTTCAANTAAACGTCCCACGTAAATGTCAGATGCCCGGAGGATTAGCCGGAAACAGGGCACAGAATGGAAAGTGAAGTTTTATTTGAAATGCAGTTGCGATAAAGAAATCGGGTGCACTTTCTAAATTTAGACTCAAGGACCAGGGATACTCTTTGATACCATTCGTTTCCTTTTATAGTCGTATCATGGTCGACGAAAATAGGACAATGAGAGAGAAAATCGCGAGGGTTACCGCCCCTCTATACATTTCTTCTAAAGATCCACTCGAGAGAAAACGCAACGCGCGTACAAATATAATGTCACGGAGTAACCACTTTTTTTATCAGAACAGGATACGTGCGCTTGATAAAGCTCGCATTTTCTTAAAACTTATCAAAACCCGAGTAATCTTATCGACAAAATACGTTCTAAAGGAAACTGAAGGTCGATTATTCGTATGTGTATACCTAAAAATTGACTATTGTCGTAGTGGGTTCTTAAAGTTTTATGATTTCGAAGTACGGCACGAATATCGATGCGAACTCAACCGGAAATCGGTTGAATCCAGTGGGGGGACAGTCTTCGCTCGTTAGAACGCAGCAACGATCCTTATACGTAGGTAAGTGCATCGCATACGTACATGGCACCGTTAGAGAACTGCAGTGCGCGTGTATATCGCTATGCTCTACGTCAGAAACGATGGGGTTGGTATTAAATGTCAGGCGACCGAGTCCCGGCCACCCTCGATACGCTCAGATTTCGACAGAATTTCGAGGGAGGAGCGGTCCATACGCCCGACAAGTCTATGAATCATTTCTACAATCCTCGGCGACTGGAATCTGTCGTTTCCATCGGAGGCGCGAGATTTATTAATACGTTCGCGAAGAGGATTACATAATCGAATCAGTGAATCGCGCGTGAATCGATTCGGCGTCACGTCAGTCCGTCTAGCGGATGAATAAATCTCGTAGGAACTTACCCCAACTGGAGCCCGTGCGCCCAAGAAACTGTCCAGTCTCGGAGTTCCATATAAAGACCCTGAAACCTTCCCATTTGCCCAGCTTCGGCGGCGGAGTGTAATACTGCTCGACTTTCTTGCCCTCCATTCCGGCGAACTAGAGATGACTCGTAGAAACGATCTCGGTTTATCCGCGTGTCACCACAAACGAACGAGGAATCCTTTGCGGGCTCGGCTGGCGGCTCCTCGGTCCTGGTACGTCTTCCGGTGGAACAGTGCCGCGATCGAACAGCTCCGCGGGCGAGGACGCAAAGGAAGGAAGGGTCGATTCTAGCCCTCGTCTGGAGCCGCTGTTCTCGGGCGCTCTCGTCCGGCCAAGGGATGAATATTGAGCGATCGAACACCCAGGCTGGCCGGAGCTTTTCAGGCCGTCTCCCTCTCCTCCTCGTTCCCACTCCGTCCGCCGTTGTCCTTCTCTGTTCCTCTAGCGACCGCTCGCCCCCACCGTTGCGGAATCCGCTACCCTTTCGCCAGGCGCGTCGCGGCGGAATCGCGCAGCCGCCGCGACGCCGCCGTACCAACGCGCACCCCCTGGCCCCTCTCTCTCTCTCTCTCGCTCTCTCTCTCTTTCTCGGGCCAGGTGCTACTGCCTACCACCGACGTTGTCAGCGTCCACCGCTCCGTTTCATCCTCTTCGCTCCGACCCGTGTTTTTATCCCCCTCGTCTGCTCTCGTTACTCGATTCGATCGACCCCGCCTCGCTCACAACTGGACAAAATTTGTGCCCGGAAGTATCCCGTACAAACGCAAAGACGAGTGACTCTGTTCAATGATCCTGTCGAACCTGTGTAGGAATTTATGATCACCGGATGAACAGTATCCTCTTGTATCTCTGTCGGACAGAAAATCAATGATCATTGGGTAATTTTAAAGACTCACCCTGTATCTGGTAGAAGGAAACGGCGAAGGGTAGTAGTAGAGGGTAAAAGAAATACTCCAACTTCGGGCGTGATCGTTGTGAAATCCCGCGAGGGACGTTAGACATTTGAACTCAGCTTCCTGAGGATCTCATTATGACACAATTGTCGCCGCGTTATCTTTTGATACGCGCTTCATAACGAGCTATCATTTTTTATTCGACGGTTGTTGGAATCCGTCTACAGTTCCGATTCAAGTAGATCCAGACATACTTGACCAGGCAAAGTTATACTCTTCGCGAGTCCGATTCGTTTCAAGTTTGGTCAATTAGGTCCCACGTTTTGTGTATATGCATAAACAATGCATAAATATAAAATAAAATATATAAATATAAATATATAAAATAAAATATATAAAATAAATATGTAAAATAAAATATATAAAATAAATAATAAAATATATATGCATAAAGAAATTAAGTATCTGGAGAATTTGATGTCAGAATTGGATGCATCTCGCGAATAACGATACTATACGTCTGTCTGATGCGTATTTTTTCTAGTGTTTAATTTTGCACAAGGATTCCCAGTCTAACCATTAATAACTGCAAAGAGAAATTAACGTGCATATTACACATCGTAATTTTTATTGTGAAATTGCAATTAAATTAAGACGTAGTTTATACAAATAATGAGCTCGTTGAAAAGTTTGTCTTCGAAAACAGCCAGCTTCCAGATGTAATGATACTCTTGGTCTGTGAATCGTTCCATTTCGTACTGCAATCCAAAATCCATCTAATAAGTCTTAGAGCTCCTAACAGATACGAATATGTATAGAAGCTATCAGTTAAATTGACAATATACTACTCCAATTGCAGTAGAAATTTATGATAAATTAGTATCTATAAGTCTGTTGCCTACGCAATTAAACCGAAACTCACGTTTTGCATGGTGCAACACGGAATCATGTATACCACATCCGCGTAGATATTGATAAGCCTAAACAGATAGACGTATTATGTAGTGTCACAGCGTTCACTGATTCATTAAAAATAATATAGTCATAAAAATAAGGTATCGAATTGAATTAATGTGATTAAATAATAATTTATTCGACGAAACCATAACGCGGTATCTGTGTCGCTTACTTTACCATACATGCACTATTACATAACGAAAGTCCTGTGGATCGATTGCACTCAAGGTGTCCACTTACGAAATTTTTAATAAACTCAATTGAGGGAATGATCAAACGAACGTTACGATGTATCAATTTTTTTATACGATTCGATTATTCTATGACATGTTAGATTCCAAGGTTAGTAAAATCCATGGATGATTAAAAAATAATTAGTTAGCAGTGCGCGCAAGGTTTTTATTCAATAGTCAGTGATTACTATACGGAACATTTTATTAGTTCACTTTTAACCACATCGAAAAATACATTCAACTTATTTTATTTACCTGAATTCATCTGTATTACAAATTATTATAATCTTTGTTTACAGCACACAATATATATANATTAATAACTGCAAAGAGAAATTAACGTGCATATTACACATCGTAATTTTTATTGTGAAATTGCAATTAAATTAAGACGTAGTTTATACAAATAATGAGCTCGTTGAAAAGTTTGTCTTCGAAAACAGCCAGCTTCCAGATGTAATGATACTCTTGGTCTGTGAATCGTTCCATTTCGTACTGCAATCCAAAATCCATCTAATAAGTCTTAGAGCTCCTAACAGATACGAATATGTATAGAAGCTATCAGTTAAATTGACAATATACTACTCCAATTGCAGTAGAAATTTATGATAAATTAGTATCTATAAGTCTGTTGCCTACGCAATTAAACCGAAACTCACGTTTTGCATGGTGCAACACGGAATCATGTATACCACATCCGCGTAGATATTGATAAGCCTAAACAGATAGACGTATTATGTAGTGTCACAGCGTTCACTGATTCATTAAAAATAATATAGTCATAAAAATAAGGTATCGAATTGAATTAATGTGATTAAATAATAATTTATTCGACGAAACCATAACGCGGTATCTGTGTCGCTTACTTTACCATACATGCACTATTACATAACGAAAGTCCTGTGGATCGATTGCACTCAAGGTGTCCACTTACGAAATTTTTAATAAACTCAATTGAGGGAATGATCAAACGAACGTTACGATGTATCAATTTTTTTATACGATTCGATTATTCTATGACATGTTAGATTCCAAGGTTAGTAAAATCCATGGATGATTTAGAAAATAATTAGTTAGCAGTGCGCGCAAGGTTTTTATTCAATAGTCAGTGATTACTATACGGAACATTTTATTAGTTCACTTTTAACCACATCGAAAAATACATTCAACTTATTTTATTTACCTGAATTCATCTGTATTACAAATTATTATAATCTTTGTTTACAGCACACAATATATATATATATATGTATATATATATATATATATATTATATATATATATAATATATATATATATATAANCTATATATATATATATATTTGTATATATATATTATATATATATATATATAATTATCGTTATACGATGTCCGTCAGGCGTATTGCATACCGGATCTGTTTCGTTAAATTCCTCAGAAAATTTCCCCTTCATTTACACTTGGATTCCGTTTTACACGGAATCGCATCTCGTCAAATTCTATATATATAAGTCTCGAGAAATATATCGTACGTATATAAAAAAATTAACATTTATCTTGTACGATTTATTCCAACGCCTCGTTTAAATGAATAATCTCGTAGCGTCGAACGAAATCGAGAATTTAAACTATATATCCACTTTGTACAAACAAATTAAGCCGTTCGCCTATGGCCAGATGATCTATCGTTTTTTGGGCTCGTGCCCCGATAAGTATACTTCGACCGGCCCACCTCGACGTATTTATACAAACGACGTCTTCTAATCTCGTCGTCGATTAAAAATGAATTATGCGTGTGTCAGACAGTGTCGCTATTTAAATAATTACAAATGTAGTTAATGATAATATCGATAAGATCGCAAGGTAATCGTAATTACTCTAAGGAAGCGTGTTTCATCTATACTCTATACAATCGTTTATTTCCTTTTGTACTATCGCACACGAAGAAAGTAATTTTTAATGTAAGACGAGCGCGCGCGCCCTAAACGCACTGGCTAAAAGTGTAGACGGATTGGTTGGTAACGTTTTTTATTAAATATTTCATTACAGGAGGTTAAAATATTTATAATGCATTCAAATAACAGACTTTACAAATATATCTCAATATTTCCATATACATGCATATACATACATATATTCCTATATATATATTACGTATCGTATATATGGAAATGATATATATACATATATATATATACGGAATATATAGCGTGTATATACATATCACATATTTTTATATGTGTAAACCTTTCTTTCTTTTCATTGTTTTCTTCTTTTTTTTCATCATTTTTACCACACTGTATCTCACGCGCATACATTTTGCATATCATTCGCTCGTCCTCTTTCACACCGCAAATTCTTATGTACATGACGTAGAGTGGCACAAACTCTCGTATAGATTTTTTTTATTTTCAAGTTTGCTTTTTTTTATTTTTTTTTTGTTTGTTTGTTTAATGCGTTTTATCCCCTTACACTGTACCACGATGACACGCCGTTCCCCGCTGCTGCAGCGAGGGACCCATCCCATACTACCAACGACCGCCCGCAAAGACCGAACGATTTCGCCTCTACGTGGAACACTTTACGATCCTCATACCTCGCGTCGATTAATCGCATTCGTAAACCGTCCACGAAGCACGCCTCCCCCGCTTGATCCATTTTAAAAAATGATATAATCCTCTCTCCTCGTTTCGACAGCGACTCGCCGCACCTAGTGTAACAGGCATTTCATACTATACTTATTTTTTTTTTCATTTTTTTTTGTCTTTTTTCTTTTAATTTTCATTCTCGTCCAAAGCACGTATTGTCTTCGTGAGTCTCGGTTGTCTCGGGCAAACGTTGCGAGCCGACGGCCGCCTCATGCATAGACGTTACTTTTTATTGTTACAGCGAATGTACACGATAATTGTAAGCGCTTTTTAAGTCACTATGCCGACGGTATCTTGATGTAACGCGTGCCTGCTCGTGCACGCGCCGGATGTTCCTGTACGTGTATAATGTGTCTCGTTAGGACCTCTCTTTCTTTGCTCTTAGACCTCCGCACCATTTCGATCGCTGCCCAATTACACCCCTGTATGTCCAAAAATATTTGGAAAGAAAGATACACGTGGCTCTAGTCCCCTTTCTCACACTCTCCTTTCACACGTTTTATAATTTTCAGATAGAATCGGTCTTATTCGCTTACGATATTAGAGATGTAAAATTTCATTTCGGACACTGGGCATAAAATACGCGTGAGCGTATTCGAGGAGGAACGAGAGCTCTCGGACGAGCGGTACAAATTTCAACTCTCGACGATACCGTTGTCTGGTCGAACTACGCGTTTTTTCTTTGTACTGATTTTATCGATACATTCGCGTTTAAGTAAAAGGAGCAACCATCAATTTTGTTCGGGAACGAAACACGCTTTAGGAACGATAACACATTAACATCTAAAGGTACTAATGTACAGATTAGTAACGCAAAACAATTAAGTTAAATTAATAGGTAGGCGGAGAAACGATCAAAATCGTGTAGCGTACGTCTAAAACAATGTTTTTCCCTTTTTCTATTTATGCATCCGTTTAAGTAATCGACGTCGTTGACAAACGAAAGTGGCTGTTGCATTAAAATTGTTTCGATCTCCCCAGAAAGTTTACATCTCTATTTTGTTACACAGATGTATATATATACATATATGCACGTACATATATCATATATATGTATACATATATTATATATATACATATAGATATATTATATAAAATTTATTATTACTATAATTATTATAATTAATATTATTATTTAATTGTAATTACTACTACTAATCTCTCACGCTCCTGCTCTACGGCTTCTGCTCAAGTGATATGGTTCTTTGACTTTTTGATTCGTTTAGGTATAATACTGATTTGATCAAGAGCATTTGAACTTTCCTTCGTACTTGAACGATACGCTAAGAAATCGGTTACATCGAGCGCAGCTCTCTTACCCCGCGTTCTCCCGCCTATTAGAATTCGACAGATTAAATGCGTACCCAGTGGTATTTACTAAACAAAGGAGTCTTCATCCGAGGCGATTGCTCAAATTACAACTAATTAAACCATTATTTTCCCAATAATAATCAAAGCAGACTCAATGTAACGTTTTCGATAAAATTTGATTGAGATTTGATGATTAAGAAAAATCAGAGAAATTCAGGAGAAATCTCCTTGGAGAGTTAAAAATTTCAAGTCGAGTGAACACGAATGAGAGACAGAGCGTCCGATCGAAGGTTTTCCGAGGAAGGAAAAGAAACCCTGAGGGTGTTGAAACGAACAGATGCCTGACTAATCATGTGATTCACTGATCGAGTTTAAAAGTTGTTCCGAAGGAGTCAACAAAATTTTAATAACAAGCTAATAAAACGTAATAAAACGATCGTAGTCCGGGTATAGTGAAACCAATATCTCCGTCACGTTTCCTTCGATAAATTCATTCTAATAGAATTTTTCTCGTCAAGTAACAACCGTATAACGCACATCGATAAAAGTGGCATTATTGCTAAAGCAGTATTTCACAATCATTTCCTTTTACATATGTATACAATAACTGTAGATCAGCAACAAAAATAATGAACTCCGTTATTGCTGCTTACAACATTAATACTATATCAGTACACAACATTCATCTGTAAAAACATGTATTGGTGTTACGCTAGGAAATATTGCTTAACAGTTAGAGTAAGAGAAGAAATCTTAGGGTCTTATTGCCAATGATATCTGAGATACACGAGTGTCAACAGTTAGTAAACAGCAATAAAGTGTCTGCTTTAATAATTACTATTGCTTCTAATAACACGACTAATCGCGGCTATAATATCACCTGGTCAACAATACTCTTTCACTAATTAGGAGAACGGAGTGTCTTACCAGTTGCAAATTCTCTCGCTTAAAATATCTTAATAACGTTTCTAATCTATTAAACCAGGTTCTTTAGAGCAACGAAATCCATTGAATTTAATCGTAGAAAATTGTTGTCAGACTCCTTTGTTTGACTCAGAAAATTTGCACCACCTCCCTCGTGCTCTTGTCAAGCATTTTTCGACAATATAAATAAAAATAATATTCGTCTGATAAATTGAAGCTAACCGAGATCCACTTTCGACTCGTCGACGACGAAAAGTAATCTCGAATACCGAGAGATTGAAAGAAACGTTCGCGTTTAGAGTTTTAATACGAATTTCGCGTACTTCCTATCGGTCACAGCCACTTTAAAAATTTTCTCAGGTAATTTTCGAAAATGAACATTGACTAACGTGGTAACGGCAAGATATATCAAGTTTTCCGTAGAAGACCGGTACGAGAACACTGGGTAGTTTTCAAACGAAAAATGGCACTTGAACTAAACGTTACCCGGACACCAAGTCAGATCCTATTAATTAGGACGCAGTCGAATTTCTCCTAAGAAATTGACAAAAGTTTGACTAACACACGTGAAGTAAGAATCCCCGAGCTTTTAACAATTAATTTTTGGCTTTCTTTGGGGTTTGAATGATCGAGTATCGCGCTCAGGGAAAACTGTCTTCTACGCTCTACGCGGCGATGGGCGAAAATTATTATCGTTACTGTTAGAATAAAATTAGTAATGAGAGACTCGAAATGTAACATCACAATCGAACTTTCAGTCAAACTTTCATCCTTGGCGAAAAGATTACCTAATCCTAAACCCTAGGTCCCAAAAGATTTTTGTGGCCACTGACTAGCTGCCGAAAATTCGAACAAAACAAAAGGAAGAAAGAAGACGACACCTGAGAAAGTTCGGTACACCCAGAAGCTGTCGAAAGGAAATTTTTTTAAATGCAAGTGTATTCAAAGTCAGACATATCTAGTTCCATCCTCTTTCACAGTCCTTACTATTTTTATTCACGACCTATTCGACATGGATCAAGGCAATGTACGAGAGCCTCGCGATTTCAAACTGCGGATCATCGTAAGTGTGGGAGCTAGACAAATATTTGCCGAACGATGTGCTCTAATAGAATCAGATTGACACCCGCTAATAACGGTGTCCCTTTTCGTTTTAATGTTAAGTCGGTTTAAATGCAGCAGCAACCCGCTGACAAGGCAGACACGACGCAGATTGCCACTCCACTCACACCTAATACTAATATTATATTCACGTTATTATTCTTTCCGTTTTCTTTTTTTTCTCATTATCGACTAACAAGATTCTAAACGCATTTAACGCATTGCTTACACATAAAAAAGACAGGTGATCAATAAAAGTCGTATAAAATTGCTTAAGTTGCACATGATCGCGTGACTATTTGTATAAATAGGATGAGAATTATTGTTATCTAACTATTCATAAGTTAATGAGTGAACGAGTGAATGAATGAATGAATGAATGAATGAGCGGCATATATTTATAGTTTTATACACACAGGAGCGCAAAGGCAGCTAGACAATCGAACACTTATGGTTTGTTGTTCTCTCGTTATCCCTTCTCTTCTGTCTCACCCTTCCTCGTGTGCACTCTCGCTCGATCTCTTCCTCATAGAACCCTATCCTCGCCATATATTTGTTGCATTCGTTTAAACATTGCGCACGTAAAGATTGAGAAAATATGTATACATAAAAACGTCGTGGCTCAATAGCGATAATAGAAGTAATAGTAATAGTTTAATAGTAATAGTAGTAATAGTGGTAATAGACGTATTAGTAGAAGTAAAAGTATCAATGATGAATATATTCAAACGTGGAAACGTTTCACCTAATTAGAGCACAATGCATTATTCTCATTTTCTCTGCATCTGTTTTTTTCGTTTTTTTATGGCTAGTTTTACTAGAGAGACAGGGAAACGTTGGAAAGGTGGAGGAGGGATGTGATGCGTGTGTATATATGCGTGTCCGTGAACGTGTACGTAGCCCATCGATACAATGGAAATACGCGAATGAATACCTAACACAAATCTTTCAAAATATATTCTAAAAACTTAGATAAGAACATTCTGCGTTTTTACACCTCCCCAGTTATTTTTCATTTATCCTCTGTACACGGCGCCCTCCCTTTTTACAATCATGGTCAAGGATTACTATCATAAATAAGAGGTTGTAAAAAGTATACCTGGTACCATGCATCGCGAATCATCCGTTGTTAAAAAATCGTCGTCCTGAATGCAAGGGATGTCTAGAAAAATCACCGATAACTTGCACGAGGTGCGATAGCGGTCGTCTTTCGAGCAGCCCTTGGGTTGTATTTCTGCGACGGGGTCGTAGTGACAGTGCTGCTGGTGACGGTGATGACGGTGATCGTGATAACGATGATAACGATACGTTTTTGAATGGTCCGCAGCAGGGGATCACTTGTCAGAACTTGGGCACTCTCCAGGTTGCTTCATTATACTGTAGTCTAGGCGGTATTGAGCTGGAAAAAAGACGCGCGCAAATTCAATTATAATCTATTCGTAAAATGCGAGACATCATTTTCCATGTAGAAAGTAGAAATGGAAAACTGTATGTACCTTTTTTGGTAAGATCCTCCATAGTCTGATCTTTGCAATCGATTGCGAGATGACTACTGCTACCGCAATTGTAACACGAGATCTTCGCTGGAGGGACGGCGGCTGGAGCATACGTGACAACCGGAGTAGGCGGCATGTACGGCGGTTGCACAGGCGTCCCGGCCGCGTTTTGCGGCGGAGGCGGCGGAGTCCCTCCCGAAGGCGGGTGCCCAGGATATTGATACATCATTTCGCCGTTCGGCTGGTACGTAGTCGGATAAGCCGGCCGTCCGTATGGCCCATGAGAGAAGTTAGAATAAATACCACTGCTCGGTCTCAATGCCGAGAAATGATGCGGCAGATACGTGACCTGCGACTGCGTCGGCGGCGCGGGGAACGAGACGCATTGTGAGAGGTTCGGCGGACCGCCGCCGTTCACCATTTGATTTTTGTGACGCATCACATGCGTCGGATTCCTTCTGCGCTGCCTCTCCGGGCCCGACTGTATTGGTTGCTGGGGTGCCGGATGCGAGACCGCACTCGTAGAATGCACCGGCGCAGGGCTGAGGTGGTCGCTGACCGGCGGCGCGTTGTTCTCGCTTCCGCTGACCCACGGTGCAGCCGGAGGAGTCTCTGGCGGGGATCTGCTGCCGGTACTGTCAGAACTACTGCTTTGGGAACAATGCCTACTGCTCTCAGGGTCCAACCTCAAAGCTTGCAATTGCGTCAAACAGTACACGTGCTGGGCATTGCACCTAAAGGATTTAAAAAAGTTATCGAGCAATTGTTAAATTAATTTTATGAAGCCAGCATTATGTTTCTTACCTTGAATACCGGTTCTGTACACCTGGGACAGGCAACGTGAGGCAGGCGTAGCACGGCGCGTTCTGTGCAGCATACATCGGCGGCGGCGCAGGATACATTTGTATTTGACCTGGATCTAATGGTCGCATAGTAGGATATCGCCGTAAATTAGGAGTAGCTGCGTGATTATGATGGTGATGCATCGCCGGATGCGGTTCCTGTAATGGCATTGACTTACTGCTTTGATTTCCATTATCATTTAACATCTCCATTCCCAGCATGGCCTAGGTAAGAGTTTTGTATTTATGTACACATTCTCACCGTAATACCTGAAGTACACTGCGAACAGGTATAATAATTACCTCGTTCTCGACCGAGTCTACAACGTTGTGCGGTGTGCCCGTGGTACCGTCTAATTTCTTCTCGGTAGAAATTTGATTTAACCCATTAGTAGTTTGACTTTTAACTATACTCCGTAGCTGTCCCACAGCATTCGGCGTCAATCCTATATCCCTTAGTTCTTCATCGCTCATTCTCCTGATCTGTATTCATCAGTGAATGATAAAAATAATGTTTTTGCAGCAGGACTTACTGATATTACAACGCTGCGCCGTCTCACCTCGTCGTGCGATAAATTCTGCAAGTTGCCTTTGAAATTCGGCATTTCCTTCCCGAGCGTTTCTCGTAACGAGTCGCCGGAAGTGGAAGATCGCAGTCGCGGTGGCGGCGGCGGCTGTTTCGATTGAGGTGCTGCCGGAATTAAGGTAGAAGGGGTATTCTCGACACTATTATGCCGCGAAAAAGTAGTAGAACTGCTGATAGACAAGGGAACAGAGCGTGATGGAAGCAATGGAGGCTGACTAGGGTGACTTCTGTTCGTACCCAACGCGGGCAGCGGGGGTAGGGAATTGGTGTTCGAGCTGCATATGCTTGTCTGGCTGTTAGAGGCACTCGTCGACGTTGTCATGGTGTTCGAAGTTGACTGGATCACCTGCGAGGAGGTGCGCGGCATCGCATTGTTTCTGCGACCCATCGGGGAATTGCTGCGGCTAGGAGATCGAGACTGGGACGGTGACGATTGGCGGCTGACTAAGGGGGAAGGTGGATAAGCCAACATGTCACCAGTGTGATACATCAGTTGATTCCCCATCATGACCTGACCTGTCCACGGCGGCATATGATTCACCGACGGGAACCCGAGGTGGAGGTACTGCGTGGCACCGCCCGATCCCATCGGCATTTGTTCCGGCGTCGGCAGACACAATCCAGGCGGAGGCATGGAGAGACCAGGAGGCACTCCGGTCACCATCGTGTTATTCCTCATTGCCATCTCTCCTGTGATCAGCGAGATACACGCGCAATATTAAAGGACCGCACGAACTTTTCAAGTAGCAAATAATTATATTTCATAAATTACCGTGGTAAGTTTGCATTGGGGGAGGAACCATCATACAATTACCCTGCATCTCTGAGTCCATTAATCTCTCATTCGTATTCATACATGGCGAGCAACCCTAACATCACACGAAATATCGTTGATGAAACAAGTAGAAAATATATGCTATTACTAGACTGCGAATTTTTATAAGCTATGCTCTCCACTGTCGATAATTCATGTACTTTCATCTACCATATGTATTTCTTACTTGCTCAATTTTATTATGAATGAATAAAATCCACAGTCTATATATATATATTACTATTCGCGCTCAAAGACTAGTTTACGTACTTGATTTTGCTTGTAAGACGAATTTGACTTAGACAGATTCAGGCGAGCTTCCTCTTCCTGAAGCTTTATGAAAATATTACCGAAGACGCTCTTCTGCTCGTACGTAAATGCCGGATGATTCAGAGCCATTGTGTACAATAAGAGCAACTCTTCTAGGGGTTGATCGTCGGGTGTAAAGGTGGTCCCGTTTAATAAGTTAGAGATCTCTTGATAGTCGAAGTTGGATAGATTCTTGTACAAGATTACTGCGCACGCATAGTTGCAAGAGTGTAACAGTGCCATGTAGAGAGCAAGTTTTCTCCTTGTGCGCTTATCCGCGACACCCGAGGTCGTCAGCTCGGCGAGATCCGAAGGGCTATTTGCATGATGTTCCGTGTCACGGAGATCGTTGTAATCCCGTTTACCAATGTCCTCTACACAAGTGCCGAGGTATCGTACTTCAAATGGCAGGCACATGTTTAATAACGTGCACATGACATCGATGCGTTTATAACTGCACAGACGGAAATACACTTGTAATTGGTAATAAACGAGCTATAAATACATTTTTCTTTGTTATTAGGAAACATGTATTCTTCAGCAAATACAACATGCTCGCGCATTGAACGCGTGTTTACGCCGACACGTTTCAACGAGACACGCATGGAAATTTAATATTAATTTCTGTAATAAACTGTAAAGAAGAAAATGTATCCTAATTGAGACGTACATACATTTCATTACAATTATTATGAAGCAATAGATTATTGTTCTTACATATTTTTATAATTGCAAATTCAACAGAGGAATGGTAAATAACGCATATAATGAATACGAGACGTTGCATCTAGCAATTTCAGACGAATATATAATAAGTTCTTCAATAATTTCGTTACATTATTCGTTTGGACGTAATTATAGAAAAACAGTTGCTACCATACTTGATACTCCCTTGTAATAAACAGAAAGATCGTCGATAATGAGGATAGATCATGTCGAGTATCGTACATCGGCGGTGGTTCTTAATTATTAATGGGCTCGCGATAGTTTTTGACGTGGTGTTAAGATAAGATTGCGAAACGTTCTTTTTGGTTAGTTTGAAATTTAGTAAGAGGGATGAGGAGGTCACATAGTAGAAAACGTAACAGCACGCGAGGTGTACGAGAACCGAGGGGAACCCAGCGTCGGCCGATACGAGGACGCGTTATTAACCGGGTTGTATGCGTTGATGACGGCTCTTTTTACCTGGACAGATTCCCAAACCATGATACCACGTTCTCCTTACACACCATTGCCAGACAACATTGATACCACTTGGGCTGAAGAAAGCGCCGATGCGGACAGCTTTGGCGCCTCGCGTATTGCTATCAAGTGACAATCACCGCGGGGTCTGGCGTGCAATAACGAACCAGTTTCAAAGCGTTCACGGGCGTGAGAGACTCGTTAAAAACGGAATTCGATCAGCAGCAGCAGCAGCCGTNTAGATTATTGTTCTTACATATTTTTATAATTGCAAATTCAACAGAGGAATGGTAAATAACGCATATAATGAATACGAGACGTTGCATCTAGCAATTTCAGACGAATATATAATAAGTTCTTCAATAATTTCGTTACATTATTCGTTTGGACGTAATTATAGAAAAACAGTTGCTACCATACTTGATACTCCCTTGTAATAAACAGAAAGATCGTCGATAATGAGGATAGATCATGTCGAGTATCGTACATCGGCGGTGGTAAAAAATTATTAATGGGCTCGCGATAGTTTTTGACGTGGTGTTAAGATAAGATTGCGAAACGTTCTTTTTGGTTAGTTTGAAATTTAGTAAGAGGGATGAGGAGGTCACATAGTAGAAAACGTAACAGCACGCGAGGTGTACGAGAACCGAGGGGAACCCAGCGTCGGCCGATACGAGGACGCGTTATTAACCGGGTTGTATGCGTTGATGACGGCTCTTTTTACCTGGACAGATTCCCAAACCATGATACCACGTTCTCCTTACACACCATTGCCAGACAACATTGATACCACTTGGGCTGAAGAAAGCGCCGATGCGGACAGCTTTGGCGCCTCGCGTATTGCTATCAAGTGACAATCACCGCGGGGTCTGGCGTGCAATAACGAACCAGTTTCAAAGCGTTCACGGGCGTGAGAGACTCGTTAAAAACGGAATTCGATCAGCAGCAGCAGCAGCCGTGGCGACGAGCACTTGGAACGCTCAGCGGCGGCGGCAGCACAGCAGTTAGGCGCACACCGTCAAGTATCCACATTCGCGGCAGCAGCTCGGGAGCCAGGGGCAGAGGCAGGCGCGACCGAACGATCGGTGAAAACGGCTAGAGTCGACGTACCGGACCACCACGCGTTCATGAAAAAAAAACTACGCGCAAACAACTGCACGGTTGTCCTGATAAAAATACGATTACACCTGTGCGACTGTCTCCGTCGGCTATTATACCAATCTTCAACGAGATGTACCGAATCGAAAACTCGAGTCTCGAGATCCGTTCACATGCTCGCGTTAAAAAAGGCATCGGGCACTTGCCGTTCGGATTCGCGATAAAGCCGGGTACTTATGTGCGGACGTCCGCCGCGCCATCGATCGTATTGGTTATCTTCTTCCCTGCTCGTTATCAGTTTCCAAGAACTCAACATTTCCTTCCTTTATCTCTGCGCGGTACCTTTTCGTACGAAAGTAAGCGACAGGAATTTTGAATTTCTATTATTATAATTAATTACTCCTGCAGTTCGTGCGGCAACGAGATTACACATGGGTATTCAGACTTAAGCATTCGCATTGTGTGTACGCATGTATGTTCACGTGCATATTTTAATTGTTATTTTATTTTGAATCGGCGTCAGTCTTCTAATTATATGTATGATGAATCTTCTTGTTTACGTCAATCAGGAAACTTGTTCAGAGCACAATAATTGATGACTCATTTATTCGTGGTTGAGATTGCTCCTTTATTTGAAAGATCTTTATTTACAATTATTCAATGGCAATTTATATAATAGCTTGGCCAGAGCCGAATAACAGATATATTATACATCCTAATGTGTCTATTATGGCTATAAATATAAATACAATGGGCCAGCTATGTGTCACGTGTAATATATGTCCAGCAAAGTACACTCCAACGAATCCTAGAGAATTATTGTTATTAATAACTCTTTTAAGAAGATAATTCATAAAGACATGAGTTTACCAGGCACAGCACCGACAGTGTTCATCAGTCCGAATACACTGCCAGAATGTTTCGGTGCAAGATCAGAGGGATTTACTGCGATCGCATTATTATGAAAACCAGATCCACCGATAATGAATGCGAGACAAATGATTGCACTTAGAAAAGTCTTCACTTTGGCTGAAACGATCTCAATGTACATTTTTCTATTAAACATTCTTGTGTTCAATGGATACCTAGGAATAGTAGACTAATAATCTCAGTTAGGAAACATATTGTTTCGACTATTTTGCGCGTCGCCGTGATGGAGTACCCTGATTTGATTATCTTCTCTGACAGGGCTTTGCCTAAAAATGTACAAGGTAACATGGAAAGCCATGGTACCATGTTCACGACCCAGCCCTGAACGTAATAAAAGTGTTGTCAGTTTGTATACTACTATGGAACGTGAAAAGTTTCGTTACCTTCACTTCAGGGAATGTATCATGAAAATACGTTGGCATCCAAGACAGCAGTACGAAGAAACAATTATTTTGGCAAGCATGGCCTATAACGCATGACCTGGAAATGATAATCATTTTGTATTTAATATCGTCTCTGTCTAAAGAGAAGTTAAAAAGTAACGCTTTCTCGGATCTGTACATATTTTTGTATGTACTTTTTCTATTGAAATTTATGCGAGAGAGCTATGATAAATTGAAATTGAATTCCCATGCAGAATGATTACCAGAACGGAGGCTTTCTTAGGAGCTTCAACCAAGGTAAAGCGTAGTTAGTAGTCGATTTAGTGGAAGGTGACTTTTCCTTAAAGTACAGAGTATGGTAACTTAATAACAAGGCCCATGCCAAACTTAAACTTCCTAAAGCAACAACTTTATTAATACAAGCATGTCTGATATACTTAATTTCAGATTTATTAGTCAATTGCTCCAGAGTAACGAGCTTATTCTTCAATACGCGTTAATAAGTATTAATTTACCTAACGTTTGGAAGACCGTCACCCAGTTGTAATTTTCTAACAAGTAGGAACCAACGGATCCAGTAAGCAATGTGCCAAGAGATGAACCTGACGTTAATAAACTAAAGAACGAAGCTCTCTCGGTTTCATGCAGCCGTTGGCTTATTAAACTGATCATGCTAGGAAAATGCATTCCTGTAACACATTGTCCTTATACGTAAGACCGAGAATACCCTTAGATAATTGAATTGATTGCACGACGTATTGTTACCTTGGAATGCTCCATTTATCATTCTTACTATCGCCACTAAGAACACCGAGGTGTCATTCTTCGAAAATAGTTCTATCACCTCTGGCATAAAAAACGTCGTTGTGGACCATCCAAGAGCAGAGATTAATAATACCTTTTGTCCTCCGATCCTGTCGCTAATATACCCACTGGCGACTTGTGTCAACGTGTAGCCCCAAAAGAAGCTGGACAATATTATCCCAGAATCCGATTTGGACCATTGCTTCTCCTTACTTATAATTGGCATCAATAAAGGAACACAAGTTCTTGTAGCGTATATCAGACAGGTGCCACATAACAGCGATAAGAACCATTTTCTCCTCTCCTTCCTGAAACGCACGATTTACAACTTCAGCGATTCTCAATTAAAAAAAAAGATAATGTTCGTTTCTTAATGCACAACAATTAAACCTTGTCCAAGATGAATTCGCCTTTTCATCTTGGCGTAATACTAGTGGTATCTGCATTTGCATTTCTGTACGAGGTACCGCGAATAACTAAGCATCTAACGATCTCGCCGTATGTCCGAAACACGTATCTAAGTTACACGCATGCATATCGTTAACAATGCTGTTCTTGTAAATTATCATTTTCGTCAAATGTCAGCAGCTGCGATACGCGACGTCGTCTGTCAGTTGCCTTCAAAAGTTCGATAAAATGTAGGAAGTCTTTTTAGCATTTCTTATCAGTAATTTCAGAATAAACATCGAATTAAAAGCGTGAGCGCTGAAACGACTTCAATTTGCTGTTTCAATATTGCTATGAGATGACGCGGAACTCTCGGTTCGATCGGCGAAGAGAGATGAGAGGAGACGCGAATGCGCGCGCGTATACGACGGGGGGAGAAGGAGAGGCATAGAGCAGGTTGGTTCGGTTCGAGAGGGCAGAGAGTGGACGTGCAAGAGGACGAAGAGGGGCGCCGAATCCAAACCCGATAACGAACCAGCTGTGGCAGTGCCGTCGTACGACGTTTACGTGGAAGCACGGTCTTCGCGAAAATCTATTTCCCGCTACGACGGTTCCACCGTCAATGATTTAAATTGACGAGCCTCGAAAAACGACGATCGTCGCGTCAGGGGATCGTTCGAATTGTACGCGACGCGATTCTCGCGTTCGATCTTATCGACTTCGAGTGTTTACGAAACGGGACCAGGGAACAGGTTGAATAAGGGTGAAGGACTCAAAAAGAAAAAATGAAAACAAAACATAGGAATAGGAACGTGCCGTGACCAAGTCCCGAAGTGATCGTCATCAATATGTATCGTACATTCGAAAGGAAATAACAGTGATCGCACGAGTTTTGATCGGTCGGAAAAATATCGCTGCTTTTCTTATCTGTAACCAGGTGCGCGAGCGTGTGTGTGCGTGTGTGTGTGAAAATCGCGTGTGCCTGTGGGTGCTGGATCGCCTCGCTTGTACCTGACCTGACCTAAGCGAGCAGCTGGACCAACGATGACTACCAAGGAGTTGTACGTTAAGGTACTGAAACGCTTCGGATTTTCGTCTCACCCTAGGTAGATCGGATCCAGTTCCGTAACTGGTTTAGCAGCTCCGCAACGAACGCTTGCCTGTTGACATTTCGAATTGACATTTCACGAAAACCGAACGATTTTTCAGTTGTCAACCTGCCCACGGGACAGTTCCCATCGCCAGAGTTCTAACGACGATCGGCGAGCGTCTAACGTCGTGATGATGAATTGCCCGTTTGAAAACGACGTTCACAGTCATTTTTTGTCATCGGCCCACGGCTAATTTACCGATGCTCGTATTCTCTTTGAAATTCGAAGCGAGAAAGTTTGCCGTGTTGTTGAAGCACGGTGATCAAGCGGAAAAGGTCCCCGAGTAAATATGTTGAAAAGTTATTGTGCAAACCTCCTTAAATGGGAGAATGTTTCTTATCTTTCTAATTGAAATTACACAATCTCATCGACGTTAACGCGGACGTTTGTCATCCGCGGGACTCATTCAGATTCTATCGATTTTCAATTTACTCGCGATATTATGTACTTACTTAGTCACTTATTTTGATTTGTACGAGGTTGTGCGCGTGGAAACGTGATATCGATTACGTTTTTAAGGCTGAAAAGCTCGAACGCGGGTTGTTAAAATCTCGAGAGCGAACGATACGTCGTTCTGTATAACATTGAATGTTATACTTTCTTCTTTCCTGCACGCCGTTCATGCATAACGTACAAGATTAATTGTTTGAGAAAATATATCGCTCCAGTTAATTCTGAAATGTGACTATAGCGAAGGATAAAAAGTCTTTCCTAAAAAGTGAACGACTTTTACGAAAATTATTCATTTAATTAAAGCGATAGATTCGAATACGAGACGAGGATATTTATAAAACGTGGATGAACCCCACTTAAAAGCGAAGATCAATAATTACAGTCGAATACCCTGAAGTTTCGAAACCTACATTTTCCTTTAAAACCCAGCACACTCGTGGTAAAACCGTACACTTGTTGTATACAAACGATCTGGCAGGAGTTATCATTTTAAAACGTCGTTGGTCGTCCCTGAATTTGAAACATTTACCGATTACAACGTGCCGAGCGCCTGTCCATGTTTAGCACTAATTTGTCAAACAACTGACATAAACTAAAGTAATTAACGTACCAAGAAGAAGACGTACGGTTTCCCAAAATCTATGAATGTTAAGTTTCTGTAATTCCTTTCAGTTTATGTACACAGTTAACATCATGAGATCCTTATTACAGAGTTCTATGGATTATGTACTGAATAATCAATTTGATAAATGTACTTCACTTTTGCGAAGCGTTTATGTGGTCGTTCTTGATTTTCGCCGTGCACATTACGCAACACTGGGTCATAAACGTTTTGCCGAACCGGTTCGAAGACATCGGTGCGCGAACCGAGGCAGTCATAATAAACTAGAATATCGTCTAAGGTAGATACATAGGTAACCACGTTGCTAACCGGTACTCGGCATAAGGAAATAATGAAATTAAATATATTATGCAAGAAGTTGAAACTCGAACCGGAGAGCCCCGATCGCACCTTTACATTTAAAGGTAAGCCAACCCTGTTCGAAACTGTTGCTCGCACGATCGGTTCGAGGAACGTGATCTACTATAGAAACCTCGCTCACCAGTTCCTTTTCCCTCGCGATAGGAAAGCAAAACGTACAGCAGGACAAGCAGATCGTCCTTGTTGCTCTTTCGTTCGCGTACGAACGCACCACGATTTCGTTTCTCAGATATTATCTCAAAGGTCAAGGAGATTTACAAATTCGTCACCCGATGACTAAGACGATTAAGCCAAGAATTTCTCTCCGGTCGGATCGATTCACAATGGGCCTCTTCCGCGAACTTTAATTCTGTGGACAATTCGCTGGCCCAGTGTGCGTGACAATCAAAATATTGTCGGAATAAATGAGAAAGGATCATCCTCCTGCCCAGCCTCCGTGAAAAGAGAGGATTCCTCGCAACAATCTCCCACGAAGACATCCCGTTTCACGATCTTACTCAACAGGGACACCGTTCAGAGTTCACCGAGCTCGCGTTCTCACGGCTGCGAGCATTGCTTGAAAAAGCATCGGAATTTGCATGTACAATTACACCGCGGACGTTTATGCATTCCTGAGATTTATGTGTATAATAATACCGATTTTTTCAGTATGNAGTCACTTATTTTGATTTGTACGAGGTTGTGCGCGTGGAAACGTGATATCGATTACGTTTTTAAGGCTGAAAAGCTCGAACGCGGGTTGTTAAAATCTCGAGAGCGAACGATACGTCGTTCTGTATAACATTGAATGTTATACTTTCTTCTTTCCTGCACGCCGTTCATGCATAACGTACAAGATTAATTGTTTGAGAAAATATATCGCTCCAGTTAATTCTGAAATGTGACTATAGCGAAGGATAAAAAGTCTTTCCTAAAAAGTGAACGACTTTTACGAAAATTATTCATTTAATTAAAGCGATAGATTCGAATACGAGACGAGGATATTTATAAAACGTGGATGAACCCCACTTAAAAGCGAAGATCAATAATTACAGTCGAATACCCTGAAGTTTCGAAACCTACATTTTCCTTTAAAACCCAGCACACTCGTGGTAAAACCGTACACTTGTTGTATACAAACGATCTGGCAGGAGTTATCATTTTAAAACGTCGTTGGTCGTCCCTGAATTTGAAACATTTACCGATTACAACGTGCCGAGCGCCTGTCCATGTTTAGCACTAATTTGTCAAACAACTGACATAAACTAAAGTAATTAACGTACCAAGAAGAAGACGTACGGTTTCCCAAAATCTATGAATGTTAAGTTTCTGTAATTCCTTTCAGTTTATGTACACAGTTAACATCATGAGATCCTTATTACAGAGTTCTATGGATTATGTACTGAATAATCAATTTGATAAATGTACTTCACTTTTGCGAAGCGTTTATGTGGTCGTTCTTGATTTTCG
The DNA here is from genome assembly GCA_019453355.1 of Ceratina japonica. NCBI lineage: Eukaryota > Metazoa > Arthropoda > Insecta > Hymenoptera > Apidae > Ceratina > Ceratina japonica. Next base: position 24,646 of record SMSR01012331.1, read on the forward strand.
CCGTGCACATTACGCAACACTGGGTCATAAACGTTTTGCCGAACCGGTTCGAAGACATCGGTGCGCGAACCGAGGCAGTCATAATAAACTAGAATATCGTCTAAGGTAGATACATAGGTAACCACGTTGCTAACCGGTACTCGGCATAAGGAAATAATGAAATTAAATATATTATGCAAGAAGTTGAAACTCGAACCGGAGAGCCCCGATCGCACCTTTACATTTAAAGGTAAGCCAACCCTGTTCGAAACTGTTGCTCGCACGATCGGTTCGAGGAACGTGATCTACTATAGAAACCTCGCTCACCAGTTCCTTTTCCCTCGCGATAGGAAAGCAAAACGTACAGCAGGACAAGCAGATCGTCCTTGTTGCTCTTTCGTTCGCGTACGAACGCACCACGATTTCGTTTCTCAGATATTATCTCAAAGGTCAAGGAGATTTACAAATTCGTCACCCGATGACTAAGACGATTAAGCCAAGAATTTCTCTCCGGTCGGATCGATTCACAATGGGCCTCTTCCGCGAACTTTAATTCTGTGGACAATTCGCTGGCCCAGTGTGCGTGACAATCAAAATATTGTCGGAATAAATGAGAAAGGATCATCCTCCTGCCCAGCCTCCGTGAAAAGAGAGGATTCCTCGCAACAATCTCCCACGAAGACATCCCGTTTCACGATCTTACTCAACAGGGACACCGTTCAGAGTTCACCGAGCTCGCGTTCTCACGGCTGCGAGCATTGCTTGAAAAAGCATCGGAATTTGCATGTACAATTACACCGCGGACGTTTATGCATTCCTGAGATTTATGTGTATAATAATACTGATTTTTTCAGTATGTACTAGCGCGCGGAATATTAAAAGCATAGTAGTACCTACTTAAAGCATGTGTAAACGTTTTTTGCATAAAAAGTGAAGCAGTCTCACGCAGTCCATGAATCTGAGTGATACGTTATCACCGCACACGAGCACGTATCATCAGCTGCTTTGTATTCCGATTAAACTTGATAGTTTCTGACATAGAACAGACTGTAACTCTCATTTACTTTGTTTGGCCTGTTTAGACTGAGTTCTTAACGCTGTGTTAATCATTAATAATAAAAGGAACGTTTACCTAAAACACATTTCATATTTAATTGCATGTAAAGATCACTGATCGAATGCTCGTACTGAATCTTTGAGGGACGCGTAAATACTGGAATTAAGTGTTAGCGTGCGTGAAAGTGCGTTTAGTAACTGGCGGTGTCAACGATGCCAATTTGAACGCACGTGGTAAAAAAGCGTAGGTTGGAAACTTGACCCGGTTATTCTCAATAACATAGAGAGAACCCGGGACCTTTCTCAAGAGCAACGCCGGGCTATTGCGATCGATCTCGCGACGACAAATACGATGTCAAGCGGTTTCCAACTACGGCATGGTGCTTCGATATATAATATTATATTGACATACACTTTGAATTCGCTCTTCCGTGCACGCTGATACTTATTCCATGCAAAACGTTTTTGACCAATGCAGTCATTTTATATCGTTTTGAAGTTTTTTGTTATTTTCTTAGAGATCATTGGAAATTTTTTACGTCTTCCTTATAGGCTCACAGATGAGTGGTACTGCTATCTGTACGTTTTTACATTAAATGAGTGCAATTAGGAATTACAGAAACACAAATATCATAATTTATGTGGGACTTTGTACGTCTTCGTTTACTTTTGGCCAACAACGCTTCTCCAATTTTTTTGAAGTGGTTTGTAATAATATAACCACAGACATTAAAATGCAGATGTCAGAATTCATTTTTTGAGGCAGTTGAAGTAGTTAAAAAGCAAAAATGTTCACAAGTGCAGCCGTTGCAAAGTGGTCTGCAAAGGCAATCCCAGTAAGCAAGAAATCATTGCCACAAGGTTACTATAACGTTTTTGAATAACATGACAATATTATAAAGTATGTAGTTTTTAATGTTGCGTGCAACTTCATTATGAAGTAATATTATTAAGTAATATTTTTAAAATATTTATAAAACGTTATGTCGTAACGTTTATATAATTTACATAAAATCAATATTTCAAAAGGTTGATCTAACGTTTCTTGTTTACTGGGATTTTTGTGGCCGATAGTCAAAATATCGCCTTAACTTTCTGAAAATTGGTAACCTAAGGTTTTTTAGCTCGCTGACCACGAATCTGACGTTAGAAATTAAAAATTTGGGATGATAGTTGCAATACGGTGCGGTGCAGCGTTTCGTGGAGGAGTATTTCGCGATCTAAATTAGGAAATCTTTATTTCGATAATGTTCGATTGGAATTTATCGTATGTTATGTAACACAAATATTTGTAGTAATGAACTTGACAGTAACAAACATTTCAACAGTATGAATTTCATTTTATCTGAAGAAGAAAGTAAATTCCACTATCATTTGATACATTTTACACAAATTTATATTAAAAAATCTCTTATAAGAAACTGCTATTATAAGAAGAAAATGTCAATAACTTTCTCTTATTGTCGAACTATATTTAGAATCGTTAATTTGCAGTGCCTTGATGCCCGATGATTATTTTTTTAAATCGATGTAGAATTAAAAGCTGCAAGAGGTAGCAGCTGCAATTCATATAATCTATTAAATTAATGTCTAAGCTTTCCTATGAAACGAATTTGATGCCTATCACTTCTAAACCTTTTTTAAAATCTTCTCAAAGATCAAAATGTTATAAACAATGCGCTGTCCGTACATGGATTAGAAAATAATTAGAATTGAATGAAATATTTGAAATACATCTATTAACATATGTAAACCCATCATTTAAACCTGTATTCTACTAATTGACAATAAGTATCCAACCTGTTTAATATTAACTCCTATTTTACAATTTTGTCTTCTTCTTGTCTTGTCTTGTCTTGTCATCTTCAACACGCTATACCTTATTAGACAATTATCTAAAATTGCTAACATTTTGGATTTGGATGTTTTGAAGGAATCTTAGTTTATAGGAAAAACATTTTTTCTAAATTAAAAATTAAAAAAAACAGACATTGAAAAATCGACTTTTGGCCACAAAAACCGCCTTCTCAGACCACTGTGCGTTGTATCGATTATGCTCGCGGCCGTCAAACGTGAAAAAACACGATTGGACTTCGTGCACATTTACTTTACGACTGTCGAACAATTGTGTGCTTAATTGATGCACGTGAAATATCGCGTTTTGACAACGTGCCGATGTTTGCATTCTACTTCCTACCATATGTATCGTGCAATTCTATAGCCTATCGAGCACTTACTTGAAAACTATTAAAATTGTGTACCTCAATTATATCGATTTTCATATAAGTATTCCCTAAAATTTTCTTATACATACATCTCATAAGTATTCTGTGAGAATTCTCAAATCTTATTTAATCACACTTCGCAATAATCACGCAGTTGATTTTGCTTAGTAAACGCGCGAAGCTAAGTGCCTCGAAATAGTGTCAGTAGAAGAAAACGTGCGTGCTACGGATGCTTCCGCATTTGAAATTACACGATCGGTTATCACGAACAGTTATGTACTCGTAGTACGTACATATACACTGTGGGAGGAATCGTTAGCAGAATGATTCATCATCCGGAATGACTGCAGATAAAACGCGCGATATAAGCAACCGATCATCCGCTTTTTACTTTTACTCGAATGCCGTGAACGAATGCTCGAGAGGCTCGCTTCGGCGCTTTGCGGCGGTGATTCGCGATCCCATTTAATTTATTGCAAATGTAATCGACGACGTTCGTTGCCGTTAATATTTACACTTCCGTGTCCTAAACGATCGCCTGATCGGCTCGCTTCAGGATTTTGCGGCGATGATTCGCGATCGCATTTGATTTATTGCAAATATAATCGACAATGTTCGTTGCTAATACTTTTGCTTCGGTGTCCTAATAGTCCAGTCATATAAGGAGTTCACCTCGGAATTCGAGATACCCAGCTATAAACTCGTATAAACTTATATTTTGACATCCTAAAACTTGTCTCAAAACTCACACATGATGCGATGTTCGCGTCTTTAAAAATCAGAGGTCAAAAGTCACAAAAATCGATTTTTTACACATTTTTTGCAAATATCTCGTTTCCTATGGGTTTTACGCTATTTGTATTTATTAACAATATTATAGAGAATTAAATTCTCTACAACTTTTGTTTAAAATATTTTTTCATACATCGAGCTGTTTTCGAGATAGAGGGCGGAGAGCGCGCGGTTAGGGTATCATTTGAGGTCAACTCGTAGTCCCGATCGAAAATACATAATATAAAGTTTATAAATTATTCCTAATATATTATTATCATTTTTTATTAGCTATTACATTATATTCAAATCTAATACAAATCTTATTAGCAGTTTATAATGCGCCAAAATCTGTGGACAGTATTGATCATCTCCGTTATGCACTATACGTCAAATCTACAAAGCTGAATAAGCCTGTGCAGTTAGCAAATATTCCACCAACAAGTGGAGCAGCTCACCAACATTTCAATCGTGTTTATTACCAAGTTCAAACTTGGCTAGGGCATGATTTGAAACCCCAGCAATGGGGTTGGACAATGCGTAACGAATTACTTACAGACAAATGTTGTTGAAAACGATAATTGTTTGGGAAGGAGATTGAATTTTCCCGAAGAAGACTGGATGTCGTCTTGTATGAAGACGTGAGCGTCGAGGATTGAATTAAAGCACTAATGAATTTCTTGTTGTGGTTTTAATGTTCACAACGTGTCCGAAATACATTAAATATTACAGCTTCAAAATGCACTTGTTAATTCACGTAATCACGGCTATATGACTCGCGAACAATAACGGTTTTCGCACTTTTGTCAATTCGACTAATCAGTAATCGCAAGGAGAACTCTGGCGGAGTAATCGTTACCGTTCGAATTTCGCGATTCTTATAGGAGCGGCGCTAGAATCGATGGGAGAAGTTGAAATTACAATTTCTCGTTCGGTGAAGAAGTGCGCGTCAGTTATCGCGTGAGACCGGCGACAACTTTGCCGCGTATTTGAAACGCGTACGTGCGAAACGCGTACAATAATGATGAAGAACTGGAAATTCTACAGCAGCGGGACGACGACGACGATGAAGAAGAGCAAGAAGAAAATTAAAATTATTTATTAATTATTTATTTAAAAAGTCATTAGTATAAATTAGATTAGAATTAAAATATAATTTAAATTTATCCCTCAACAATTTCTTAACTACACGGGCAGGTAAGTGTTATTTAATAAATTGATACTTAATTAAAAATAGATAATTAAGCAAAAAAAATATCGAATATAATGTAATAGCTAATAAAAAATGATAATAATATATTAGGAATAATTTATAAACTTTATATTATGTATTTTCGATCGGGACTACGAGTTGACCTCAAATGATACTCAAACCACGCGCTCTCCGCCCTCTATCTCGAAAACAGCTCGATGTATGAAAAAATATTTTAAACAAAAGTTGTAGAGAATTTAATACTCTATAATATTGTTAATAAATACAAATAGCGTAAAACCCATAGGAAACGAGATATTTGCAAAAAACGTGTAAAAAATCGATTTTTGTGACCTTTGACCTCTGATTTTTAAAGACGCGGACATCGCATCATGTGTGAGTTTTGAGACAAGTTTTAGGATGTCAAAATATAAGTTTATACGAGTTTATAGCTGGGTATCTCGAATTCCGAGATTCTCACCTAATTTTGACTAAGATGACTGGACTATAAATGAACGTCTGACAATGAGAAACTCGGTTTGGCACTCCTCGGGGGTGATTCGCGGCCTCGTTTAATTTATTGCGGATGTAAAATCGATAAGGTTCGCTGCTATTGGTGCGAATAGAACTTAAAAAAGTTGCGTAGTTGGGACAAACGAGTGGTGACCGTGGGTGGAACGCGACAGAAGCCGTAGATCGGTGGTCAGTTGGCAAAGCTCATTGTCAGACGGTGCATACGAAAGGACTGCATTTATACAGGCGCCGGAGCTTCCCTTACACGTACACATAATTCCAATTACGCTCTTCACAGTATCTTCGCAACGTCCTACAGTTTCAATACTGCAGCAATATGTTTCACTCGGATAAACAGTTGTCCCGGTTTAAGTCTTCAGATGATTCGTGTAATCGATCGCCGACATTGAAATTTCCATTTACAGCTCCGTAGTTCAGCTGTCGCGTTTTCAATGAATTATTTATAAAAAAAAAACTGTTCCTTTCTTTTACAATTACTATTGTCTGCGTCCGGACGATCCTTTCACTGGCTCGTAGAAGCAGGTAGTGAACGAAAGAAGGCGCGAAGTAGTTCATGAATGGGAACCACAGCGATTTGCCTATCTAATTACCGATTACGCAATTCGCGCGTGCGAATTCCGGGTCGGGGGAACAAACGCTAATTGATTCGGGATAAAAAATAGGGAAGCGGCCCGTTCTCGTTTTCGAACTTTCGATTGTCGCGTGCACGGTTCACTCTCGGTTCCAGCTTAGCTTTTCAATTATAACAAGCTGCGTGGGAACCCGGTAGATACCGTTCTGCTTTTTCTATGCCCCGCCGGGAGTAAGACTTGGAAAGGTAATCGTCGTTATGTACGTAACGTAGAAAGCATGGGAATATTTCTTCGACGGATCAAGTCGACCATCAAACGGTCATCATAGGAGAAAGGATAGTATTTACGTAATTATTCAAATTCCATTTTGCCCCCGTTTAGCCTGGCCAGAACGGATTGTTAAATGTGCAAAAAGAACTGTCTTCCCGTTGAAGAAAAGTAATCGATTTTTGGCGAGAAAGGAGGTCAAAATGTTTTGTAACGTATATATTATTTCCTCGTTGATAAAGTTACGCGAGCTGGAAACGTGTAATGAGCACACAGCCTGCTGTCATTCCTTTAAAACTTTGGAATGCAAATTCTTGTTTTCCTAAATAAAATTAAACAATGTTTTCTCCTCCGAATAATACAAAATATTTACGACGAATATTACAATTACTCTGGACATTCTCTGTTTTCTAAAATTATTGAAATGTTCCTATAAATGGATAAAAATTCGTGATCTACTCTTGGATTCGTTACGAAAATTGTGACACCTTACGAAATTCGTGAATTCCACGAAGTACGCACGCATACAAGTCAAATACAAGTATGCAGTTATAGCAACTCCCGAGGTCAGCAATCGGCTGACCTCGAAACACACACGTAAAATAGCCACGGTAAAACGTAACGTGGCGTTGTACTAGCTGGAAATTACAGTGCGTGGCTTATAGGTCGACTCATACGTCTAATTACAGTCATACCTGCAATTATAAGTTTACTAATTCTGGTTAAAGGAAAACTAACATAAGTTCCCTTCTATCCGAAGTTTAATGTAACCGGAGAAAGATATTATAAGTTTCACGTAAACGATACAAATGGTTTCCATCGTTCTCTGCATTCATTTGTCACGTTCACAAATGAGTTTCTTCCACGTTTGGCATGAAGTTCAAGCAGACAGTTTGCTTCTTATGATTCCAAGGTCTCCTTTCTTCTGTTCTTCTGTTTCTCAGTTCTGAAATCTTGTTTGTTCTTGAAGATACATCAGTGTTCTTCTTTACATATTAAACGATGTTTCTTCGTTGGACATATACGCATTCTTCCTATCTTTGACGTTAAGGTAGTTCTATAGCAAAACGACTTAACGATTAGAAAAATATGAAATTTAGCGTATGAGTAGGTTTTAGTTAAATAATGACTCAGCTAAATTTTGGTGAACTTTTAGTGCCTGATAGGAAAGTTAGAAAGATTTTAATTGAAATCGTTTTTTGTAAATATCTAAGTTTCTATTGGTCTGACGACGAATATGCATCAGATCGAAATTATAGATTGATAAATTCTCTTCAACAATTATTCTTGACGTTTTTTGCCTGCGAGCAACTGTTTTCAAACTAACACGCGGCAAAAGTTGAAGCTTTCGAAGGCAAGCCGCATACGTAATGTTTTTGGAAACTTCAGTTTATCCAAAGTTTTACCGCGTGTTATTTTGAAAACAGTCGCTCGCAGGNTGCCCCGCCGGGAGTAAGACTTGGAAAGGTAATCGTCGTTATGTACGTAACGTAGAAAGCATGGGAATATTTCTTCGACGGATCAAGTCGACCATCAAACGGTCATCATAGGAGAAAGGATAGTATTTACGTAATTATTCAAATTCCATTTTGCCCCCGTTTAGCCTGGCCAGAACGGATTGTTAAATGTGCAAAAAGAACTGTCTTCCCGTTGAAGAAAAGTAATCGATTTTTGGCGAGAAAGGAGGTCAAAATGTTTTGTAACGTATATATTATTTCCTCGTTGATAAAGTTACGCGAGCTGGAAACGTGTAATGAGGACACAGCCTGCTGTCATTCCTTTAAAACTTTGGAATGCAAATTCTTGTTTTCATAAATAAAATTAAACAATGTTTTCTCCTCCGAATATTACAAAATATTTACGACGAATATTACAATTGCTCTGAACATTCTCTGTTTTCTAAAATTATTGAAATGTTCCTATAAATGGATAAAAATTCGTGATCTACTCTTGGATTCGTTACGAAAATTGTGACACCTTACGAAATTCGTGAATTCCACAAAGTACGCACGCATACAAGTCAAATACAAGTATGCAGTTATAGCAACTCTCGAGGTCAGCAATCGGCTGACCTCGAAACACACACATGAAATAGCCACGGTAAAACGTAACGTGGCGTTGTACTAGCTGGAAATTACAGTGCGAGGCTTATAGGTCGACTCATGCGTCTAATTACAGTCATACCTGCAATTATAAGTTTACTAATTCTGGTTAAAGGAAAACTAACATAAGTTCCCTTCTATCCGAAGTTTAATGGAACCGGAGAAAGATATTATAAGTTTCACGTAAACGATACAAATGGTTTCCATCGTTCTCTGCATTCATTTGTCACGTTCACAAA
>SMSR01012331.1:35188-81278 GCA_019453355.1 Ceratina japonica
TAGAACTACCTTAAGTTGGAGCAGGCAGTTAGTTTGCTTTCTTCGGACTGTGGAATCCCGTGTCTTCTCGAAGGGGCGTCGGTGCCTCTCTTTAAGTAGAACGTATTAAATATTATTCCCTCCTCGGAAAGACACGTATGTGTTTAACCAGTTCTTTGGCGTAACGGTGACACCATAACAAAAAGAGTGTCCCAGGGAGCGGTGAACGTTCCCGTTGCTCGATATTTCTTCAGATCACGTAATTTCTCCGTTTGTACGTCGCAGCAATAAATTTCGGCGTTCCGTGTCTCGTTCGTCGCCTCGAGTACTCCTTCGAAACCGTTATAAACATTTCCTTTCGCAATGCAGAAAACGAAGCAACACCATTAATCGTGTGAACGTTTAAAAAACACCGTCGGCCGATCTACCGACCTAATGCTTACTGTCTCGAACCGTTAACGAAAGTATTTCGCGTCTTGCCGTTAAAGGAAAATAATAACACCTTTAACGCGATAACCGATCCCAATTTGGTGCACTCGGCGTAGAAATCGATACGTTCGCGCTGTATCGTCGACCTCGTTTTCATACGTACCTGCGGCTCGCGAAAAAATGGAGAAAAGCGGGTCATCTTGAAAAGAAGGAAAATTGGGAGAGCTAAGTAATTAACTCGCGCGAGCTCGTTCGCGATGTTTACTGACTTCCTATGCGAGCCCGTAGACCTCCGGGCGATACTGTCAATTGAACCGTGGAAACTTCGCTCATGAAACAGCGTCTCTACCCTTTAAGAATCGCGTCACATGTCCCGAACATCGAAAGCGTTTCGACGTATTTGTAAATAGCATTTAGGTTTTATACTGTCGTATAACTGGTTCACGACGTATTTCGAATTATTGAGAGTACTCGAACACTCGTGAAAGAAAATATTTGTAGATACTATTTAGCTTTATCGGCACTCGCGTTATAACATAGTCAACATAATAGTCGTCAGCTAAATATGAACAGGTTTGCTCCGATTACTATACTACAGACAGTTTTGGCAGAGAGAAAAAAAGAGTGTGTATGTTTCTCAGGGTGCTAAGGTATGGGTGCCGCATCCGGACAGGATTTGGGAGACGGCGGCGCTCTTGGAAGATTACAAGTCGAATCAGGCGAGTCTGAAGGTCCACATGGACGATTCGAATCAGACGAAGGTCCTGGTGATAAAGTCAGACGCCGACCTGCCGCCGCTGAGGAACCCGGACATACTCATAGGGGAGAACAATTTGACTTCGTTATCGTTCCTCCACGAGCCGGCCGTGCTTTACAATCTTCAGATACGTTTCCAACGGCACAACATTTACACGTACTGCGGCATCGTGCTGGTGGCTTTTAATCCGTACAACGAACTACCGATTTACGGGACGGACACGATATGGGCGTACAGAGGCCAGGCGATGGGCGACCTGGAGCCCCACATATTCGCCGTCGCGGAGGAGGCTTACACGAAACTCGAAAGGTTCACAGATCTTTTATCGATCGGGCTATGGGTGTTTATGCAATACGCGCTGTTGTCAGTCGTAAAGATCGTCACGTACAAAAATTATATAATAATTCATCCGAATTTTTATATTGATCGTTTGTATAAAAAAAATATTACGACAATTAATATAGTATAAAATATCGTGTTAAAGACGGTGTATGGAAATGGAACGCATGAAAATTGTAGGGAAGGTCACGACCAGTCCATCATCGTTTCCGGCGAATCCGGGGCTGGGAAAACAGTTTCCGCGAAATACACTATGCGATACTTCGCTACCGTCGGCGGTTCAACGACCGAAACTCAGGTCGAGAAGAAGGTCCTCGCTTCCCTGCCCATTATGGAGGCCATCGGTAACGCGAAGACAACGAGGAACGATAATTCGTCGAGATTCGGAAAGTTCATCGAAATTCAGTTCAACAAACATTATCACATCACCGGGGCTAGCATGAGGACTTATCTACTCGAGAAGTCGAGAGTCGTGTTTCAGGTACTGCAGAACGTTCGCGTCGATCATTATGAAACTGGTATGCGAAAATAGTGTAAGAGTCTGTACCCCAGACTCCTTTCAAACGTCGGGATCAAACAAAGTTCTTGGCTTATTTGTAACGATTTATTTAACGCGAACAATGAATAATTGAGTTAATGCTTGACATCAGAAGTCACACAGGTTTTGCTTCAAACACACGCTTCACGATCTTTCTTCGTTCATCCTCTGTTTCACGGAGCGTTTTCGTTTTTTCCGCCGCGTTACCGATCCGCACATCGCGACACAGTGGCGTATGTTTTACGCTTATAATAGAAAGATTCTTGTTCGTATCGTGTCGCTTCGATTCATAATCTCTACGAACGTTAGAAAGGGATTACCAGTTTCATAATTTTTATCAGGAATTTAAGCGATCCGGAATTGGAATTAAACGAATGATTCCTCAGGCGTACGAGGAGAGGAATTATCACATATTTTATCAAATGTGCGCGGCCGCTGCGCGTCTTCCGCATTTACGTTTAGACCACCAGAGGAACTTTCACTATTTAAACCAAGGGAACAATCCCGTCATAGACGGTGTCGACGATTTAGTATGTTTCGAAGAAACTGTGGGCGCTCTCTCGATGCTCGGATTCTCGCCGAAGCAGCAGGACGATATGTTCCGAATTCTGGCTGCCATCATGCATTTAGGGAATGTAAATATATACGGTTCCGATAACCAGACCACGGGGAGCGACGCCGAGGCCAGCTACATTCACGTAAATCTCGCGATTTTAATTACCCAGAATTAAGGTACCCAGGAGTCAGCGCGGATTTTTATACAAAATTCACGCTCGCGTTCAACGATGTTCAAAACGTACGAAACCGAGGAGTCTGGATAGTTTCGATTGTTCGAATTCTGTAGCGTAGTAGATCCACGCGGAATTCTGTAGCGTAGATCCACGCGGACTTCCGGTACCGGGGAGACATGTACATACTTTCCAGCGAGAAAATCGATTGACGCACGCTTTCCCTTTTTAGCCGTCGGACAAACACCTTTTGATAATATGCGAGCTGCTGGGCATCGACGTGAACGCGATGAGGAAGTGGCTGTGTCACAGGAAGATCGTCTCGATGAGGGAGGTGTTCCTGAAGCCGATGAACGTCGAGCAGGCGGTCGGCGCACGGGACGCGCTGGCCAAACATATTTACGCGGAACTGTTCAATTGGATCGTTGCCGGTATCAATAATTCGTTACAGTCTCAGAACAAACCGCAGTGCTTCATCGGCGTCCTCGATATATACGGTTTCGAGACCTTCGAAGTGAACTCGTTCGAACAGTTCTGTATAAATTATGCGAACGAGAAGCTTCAGCAGCAGTTCAATCAACACGTTTTCAAGCTGGAACAAGAGGAGTACTTTAAGGAGGAGATCGAATGGACGTTCATTGATTTCTATGATAATCAACCGTGCATCGATCTCATCGAGACCAAACTGGGTATCCTCGACTTGTTGGACGAGGAGTGCAGGGTCGGTAGCTCTAAAATTGTTCTATGAGACGATTGTCGGAATGTATGTACGATTGTCGAAAAGTTGTTTTACACAGATGCCGAAAGGCTCGGACAGCTCTTGGGCCGAGAAGCTCTACGCTAAGTGCGGCAAAAAATCGAAGCACTTCGAAAGACCACGTTTCGGCACCTCCGCCTTCTTGATTCACCACTTCGCCGACCTAGTGCAATACGAGACGATAGGGTTTTTAGAAAAAAATAGGGACACCGTTATCGAGGAACAAGTCGACGTTCTACGAAACGGAGACGTACGTAAAACCTCAGCACGCATACGCCTGCGTATTTCATATTGTTTATTATTTCAGAATAAATTGTTGAAGAAACTGTTCAGCGAGGAAGATCCGAAGCTCGTAGTGCCGCCGAACGTAAGAGTGAAAGTATCCGCTCAAAAACCAGTATTAAATACGCCTAAGCAAAATAAGAAAACGGTAATTCGAACAAGAAAATGTCGATTAACTCAGAGTTAAGAGCGATATCCTTGATCCGTCTAAAGTCTTCAATAGAAAAGTTTCAACGATCGCGATGAAATTTGTAGGTAGGATCGCAGTTCCGTGACTCGTTGAACATGTTGATGTCGACGCTAAACGCGACCACCCCGCATTACGTGCGCTGTATCAAACCGAACGACACGAAGGAAGCTTTCGAGTACAACCCCGTACGCGCGGTTCAACAATTGCGGGCATGCGGCGTTCTCGAGACGATACGGATATCCGCGGCAGGATTCCCGAGTCAGAGGACGTACGGTGAATTTTTCCTCAGATACAGGTGCCTGTGCAGGTTCAAGGAAATACGACGGGACGATCTCAAGGAGACCTGTCGACGCATATTAGAAAGGTCTGTTATCTTCGCGTTCGAACGATGCAACGGAATCAGCTGAATCTCGGCGATGACTTGTTTAGGTACATCAAGGACGAAGATAAATTTAAATTCGGGAAAACGAAGGTCCTGTTTCGAGCTGGCCAGGTAGCTTATTTAGAGAAGCTGCGAGGGGAGCGGCAGCGGGACGCTTGTATCATGATTCAAAAGACGGTGCGGGGTCTGATTTATAGTAACAGATATAGAAAGATACGACGGGCCGTACTTGGTCTACAACGATACGGTAGGGGATACATCGCGAGGAAGAAGGCTCAGGCCGTGAGGGAGACGAGGGCCGCGATAAAGATACAAGCCTGCGTCAGAGGATGGCTGCAGAGGCGTCGGTACCTTCGGATAAAACGCACAATCCTCGGTGTTCAGACGTACGCCAGGGGTAAATTGGCGAGGGAGAGGTATAGGTCGATGAAGGACAATGCCGCCGCGATCGTGATTCAACGATTTGCCAGGGGATACCTCGTACGAATGGCTTGCAAGAAAAAGTTAAGGGATATTATTATAGTTCAGTCGAGCGTGAGAAAGTACTTGGCGAAGAAGGAGTTCAGGAGATTGAAGGCCGAGGCGAGGAGCGTGGAGCACGTGAAGTCGCTGAACAAGGGATTAGAAAAGAAGATTTTTACGTTGCAGCAAAAGATCACTGAACTCGTACGTTCCAATTTCATTCTCTTATTCGCTGGGAGTTCTAAGAGTGAACGTTCGATCTCTTCTTTTCGTAGATGAAAGAGAATCAGGTGTTGAAGAACTTCCAGAACGAGGTAGTAGACTTGAAACATAAACTCGAAGGACTGAAGTCTGTAGAAGGCGAGAACAAGAAATTGAACTACATACTCTTGAAGAAAAAGGAGGAGTTGGAGAAGATACAGGAGATAATCAAAGTTGAGAGAGACGAGAAGATGGACATTTTGCAGGTAATTTGTTAACATGGAATTATGAGTCTCCTATTGATGATCTCCTGATGATTCACTGAACTTAATGTGTTACAGGAAAAGGAGAGGAACAGCCAAGAGAAGGAGGAACAAAATAAAAAGCTTCAAGAGGAAATCGAGAAGCTGCAAAAGGAACTGGCGATGGCCAAAGAAAAACTGACGAACGATCAACGCGGTGCCGAGGAGAACTTGAAGCACCGCTTGGAACAGGAAAAGGATCTCCTCCTGCTGGATCAGGATCAAGATCGCGGCGCCTATCAGAAACTGCTCAAAGATTTCCACGAACTGGAGCAGTACGCGGAGACTTTGGAACAGAAGCTCGCCGTGCAAGGCCCCGCGCATTCGCGATCGTTGAGCAACGCATCCAGCAGCAGTGGACAAATCGTGTCTGCGGAATTATCGCAGGAAGAACAGAACCTGGTAAGATCGCATCCCTAATCTAATTTCTTTCTAATTCAACAGTTAGGAGCTGGAGTTAAAATCATAACGCGTGATTAACTAATTAACTGCACGAGTAACGAGCTTTCGTTTGATCTCGAAGGATTTGGGTTACGGATCGGTAAGATCGACGAATTCGTCTTCGACTCCTTACTCGCGGGTGGAGTCGATTAATTGGCAGCAGAGATCCGACAGTCCGCCTGATGGAGAGACGCAGCCGCATAAATCGCCCTCGGAAACGAACGGACCGACACACGCGCCAGTGGACATCGGTCTGGTCTTAAAACTTCAACAGAAACTGAAGGACGTTGAGAAGGAGAAGGGGCGATTGATCAGATTAGTGGAAGATCTGGAACGAGACAGCATCGACGAGTCGTCAAGGACGCAAGACTCATTTAGGGTAATTTCGAATATCAAAAGATACGAGCTGGAAAGAGCGAGGACATTAAGAAGTATCTTCGATTTGTAGCTTCAAGAATTGGAANACGACGAGTCGTCAAGGACGCAAGACTCATTTAGGGTAATTTCGAATATCAAAAGATACGAGCTGGAAGGAGCGAGGACATTAAGACGTATCTTCGATTTGTAGCTTCAAGAATTGGAAATGGAAAATGCCCAGTTAAAGAGAGATTTAGGTTCACTGAGGCAAAGCGTGTCCTCGGTCGGTGCGCTGGGCGCGCAACAGAATCTAATGGGTAATTGCTTAAGATATGTAGCTAAGGGGTTACTTAATTATTGGGTTTTTGGGGAATCGTGATTTCTGTTCTAATTTCACGTTATGCTATTAATCAGAGCTTCGTTTGTAACATAGTACGCGTTTATTGCATCCTCACGTGCTTCGCATTTGCATTCACCATCCTCCGTCTGCTTCATGTAAATAATACATTAGTACCAATAAAAATACTAGTACATAACATTGCATATTCTATCTTTCCCCTTACACATAAGAAACTGCTTAACCGTTTTATTATTTAAACCATTACAACGAATAAAGCGTTTTAGAAAAAGTTCCTTTCTTTCCAAATTCTCTTGAAACTTGTAAGCGGATAAATTGGAGAGACGTGATTTCGCTTTTAGGACAATTCGACGCGCTTCAAGAAGAGCTCGAGAGACGGCGGGAAGAGTGTATTCAACTGCACAGCGTTTTAGCCGACAATACGCAGAGAATGAAGAGCTTAGGTTCGAATTACGGTCGGGACGTGGATATCATTAACGAAGACGGGGAGCTGGTCCTTGCCTTCGAGACGCAGAAAAAGATCAACAGGTATTTTCAAAAGTTCTCTGTACGAGCGAACGTTCGTTTCCCCGCGAGAAGAGGAAGCCGTGTCTAATCGTGGTTTTGTCGTTTGTGCATGCACGTCGATTTTCAGTAGACTTAAGTCAAAGGCCTCGAGAGAGTGAGTTGAGAAGATATTTTGCCCGCGATTAATCCATCACGATTCATTTAGCAATTTTTACGCTGTTTAGGATCAACAAGATTTTAGCGAGATTCGTCGATTGCTAAACATTTCATTACTTTAGCGCTAGTTTCTTCGAGCGAACGAGTTCGCGGAGAAGAAGGTCGCTGGCGTACTTAATAACTTTAAACGTTTCGCTTAAAGGCAATTAGAGGACGAACTTCAGACGAAGGAGAAAGGATGGCGAGCACAGAGGGACGAATGGATGGCGGAGATCGATAAGCTTCAGGAAGAAATTGAGAAGCAACAAAGATTGCTGTCCGTGAATCTCAGTAAGTCGCCGCAGACTCAGACCGAGGCTTATATGCAACACGAAATAGCCAGGCTAACATCCGAGAACCTGGTAAGTTTGAATTATCGATCGATGTCATATGCCTATTGTCCAATTCATAATTCGAATGCAGGAACTGCAAGAGAAATACGATAAGATAGCAGAAGAATGTAGGAGATTCAAGAGGCAGTGCAAAATTCTCGCGAAACGACTGAGAGACGCTGGCTGTAAGTACAAGTCTAATGATGTTCTAAAATAATTGAATAAGAAACTGAAGAACGGTGACGGAGGATCAGAGAATTATAATATTGTAACATTTGAATGCTTGCAAAGATGAGGGAGACGAAACTAAGGAAACTAAGGATCAGCCTTACGTTTCGAATCGCACCGGTGAGCGTGTGAACCGACGTTACTTCATCTCGTTTCACCCACGATTCATTTTATTAGAGATCTCGCACATCTTCAACTGTTTCACCTTAGAATTCTGCTATATTTCGGGGTTCATACTTTCGCCAAGTACTTACACGAATAGGATAATTGATTAATATTTATTTTATAGTACCAGATGCTGCAGATCCTGCAAACGAGTCTACGATAATGTCCTCCACCGGTCATTCGGGNATCTCGTTTCACCCACGATTCATTTTATTAGAGATCTCGCACATCTTCAACTGTTTCACCTTAGAATTCTGCTATATTTCGGGGTTCATACTTTCGCCAAGTACTTACACGAATAGGATAATTGATTAATATTTATTTTATAGTACCAGATGCCGCAGATCCTGCAAACGAGTCTACGATAATGTCCTCCACCGGTCATTCGGGTGAGAGCAACAGCAATTTGCCAGCTATCCGCAAGAAAGAAAGGGACTACGAAGGGATGTTCGAATTCAAGAAAGAAGATATCAACGTGATGATACGTCATCTCGTAATCGGTAAGACGCTCGGTCGATCTTGGTCTCCAAGAGCTCACGAGACGAAATTGTTTCAGACTTGAAACCCAGAGTCGCGGTGACGTTGCTACCCGGCCTACCAGCTTACATCTTATTCATGTGCATACGACACACCGATTGCATAAACGACGACGAGAAAGTGCGATTGTTGTTGACCGGTTACTTGAACGTCGTGAAACGTGTCATAAAGAAACGCGAGGACTTCGACTCGAGTGTGCTTTGGCTCAGCAACACCCTGAGGCTATTGCACTGCATGAAACAGTATTCCGGCGACAAACCGTTTCAAATTAAGAACACGCCGAGACAGAACGAACAGTGTCTCAGGAACTTCGATCTGAGCGAATACCGAGTCGTCTTGAGCAACTTCGCGCTCTGGATCTTCAACAATATCGTGACGCACGTCAAGGAGAGGATCCAAGCGTTGACGGTACCGGCCCTGCTCGAACACGAGGCGATATCGGGCGTCAACTCGAACAAACACGGCCGGCCGAGGTCCTCTTCTATGGGCGAGGAACCAGAGTCCACGCAACAGAAACTCAACAAACTTCTAAACGAGCTTACCTTTGTATACAAGACTCTTCAATACCACGGCGTCGACTCCGAGATCGTCGTGCAAATTTTCAAGCAGCTTTTCTACTTCATGTGCGCCAGCGCCCTGAACAATCTTCTTCTGAGAAACGAGCTCTGCCAGTGGACGAAGGGCATGCAAATAAGGTTCGTCGGCTCGTTCAACGCGATCACTTTCAACTCGTTCATTTCACTTGATCCCGTTTTTCGTTTTCAGGTACAACTTGAGCCACTTGGAGCAGTGGGGAAAAGACCGAAGATTAGAACACGCGTCCGAGGCGCTGGAACCGATCATACAAGCGGCGTACCTCCTGCAAGCCCGTAAAACCGATGAGGACGTGAATTCTGTTTGCGAAATGTGCAACAAGTTAACCGCGAACCAAATAGTGAAAATTCTAAATTTATACACGCCCGCCGACGATTATGAAAAGCGCGTCCCGGTATCGTTCATCAAGAAGGTACAGGCGAAACTGAGCGAACGCGGCGAGAACAACGATCAAGTAAGTGCGAATTTCGTTAGGTTCCCGCGTAAAATAATTAGGAAACTGAGAAGAACGATCAAAAGAGCGAGTTTTACAGTTAAGGTTCTGTCGTACGAAACCTTGGTGCCATCTAGATATATCCGAATTAGAGGTGAGCGAGAATTTGGAAACATCTAGAACCCTATGGTCGAGACGGGTCAGGTTTTCAAATATTTCTTGATTATCTCGAAATTCTCGCAGACCACTGAACCGGATGGATCATCGGTTGACGGCAAACTGGCAGCATACGATCATATTTCATAGTATTCTGCCAGGGCACAACGCCTATCGCGATTTGGCACTGGTTTTTAACATTATCTGTTCGATTCGTCAGTTCTCTGACAGAGCTTCGCGAGCCGGTGCCAAAAATGAGAGTTACTGATTAAATTCTGTTTCAGCTGCTAATGGATCTGATGTACTCGTACCCGGTAAGATTCCCGTTCAATCCATCGGACATCCGACTGGAAGACATCGAAGTACCGGAAGTACTCCACTTGGCGATGCTCAAAAAGGTGTAATCATAGAAAACGAGAGAATTTAGTTAGCGGCCCCATTCCGTGCATATAACGTTTAGTCGAGTAACGTTTAACGCGTAATCAAATTCGTATAGCATATTTATTAAAATGAGGTAACGGAGGTGAATAAAATATAATTAGATTCATTCGGCAGAGTCAAGCAACGCATCGATCGGGTCATCGATATCACCGTTTTATATATATTTTTTTACTCGCGTCATTCCTATTTTATAATAATATAATTTCTAGTTTTGTCCGCGTAAAATTGTCAGTTCTTCAAATTCGTTCCGTCGGAAATGCGCAGCGTTCCCTCGATAACGTGAATACTTCCCCCTTCGATATAGTATATTGTTCACCGTCTTTGGAATCGCTTCGAAGGCATTCTTATTAATTAACGACGATAATCGGTAGATTCATTGGCGAACATTCGCGAGAAAACTCCGTGCGTCCGTTTTTCGTTATTCTGAAATTGTATGTATAAACGTACGTGTACGTACCGGTTAATTCAGAGGATGAAGTTAACGTGAGGCTCTGCTGGAGCTTGCAATCGATACGATCTGGAAGCTGGAAAGGTGTATTACATAAGCGTATGTACGGTAACGAAGAAGCAATGAATTAGATATTAAGAACGCGAGGTGTATACGACGAAACGAAGTGCCGAATTCTGTATCGCGTAATACAGAAACGTTGTTGTCAAGATTAAAGATGTTTAAGAAACGCGTTGTCTCTCGATATTGTTTATCGAACGTTAACGACGAGATATTGCAACTCCGAGCGAGAACTTTATTCGGGCGATGCTGGAAATGTACTTAAATAGAGAATGAAATCTGAACGAACATTATAACGTTACGTTGGGATAGATTGTATATTTTGTGATACGAAGAGACATCCCACAGGCCGAAGAGTGGAAAACAGATATATATATATATATTGTTGTTATAATTTATAAATATGTACACAAGCGATTGTATTATATTTTGTGCCATTTTATTACTAGAATGTAACAAAATTCTATTACCTACGTCGATCGATCTGCATTTACGTACGCTTCACGGATATATGTTCCATAAAAAACATTTTTTTTTTTTTCGAAAACCGGATTCCCACGATTCGCATTGTACAGAAAGAACGTTTGTTTACGCCATCACACCTCGACTCGATGTGACAAATTTATTTGTTCCTACAATGAGAATAATAAAAAGACCGTTAATGAAAAGTATACTCTCCTCAATCGCCCCATGGATTCATTGGGATTACAAGGATTAGATCCCGTTAATATCGTCAATAGTAATTTTATTGTTTTTTTTCGTGCCATGTTATGTATAAATTATCGACGTTGTACGAACGAGAAAATATTAATTGAAAGTAAGAATTTTACCAATTAAAATTGTGAACGAAGGTCGAAGAAGCGAACAAGTTATATATATAATATATAAGTGAAAATAAAGAAATGCGTTATGCAATGCTTCAGGCCGCGTCGTTCGGCGAACGTATGTCGTCGATCTTTAATATCATCTTGACCAGTTGAGTGGCCAACATGATTTGCTGTACCTTACTCGTCAGTGTCTCGATCACGTTCTGCACTTTCATGTCTGTAACAACGAACGATCATTAATTTCTGATAAATCGGGAGAAGCAACGGATGCAGAATACGCACCACAAGTGCCGCGATTCAAACAGTCGACGCCGAGAGAGGGATTATTTTCGGCTATCTGGCGTGCCTTGATTTCAGCCAACGAATCGACGGGCGACAGACCGGAGTTCTCGGCAAGCGCCATGGGCACAGCTTCTAGTGCTTCGGCGAACGCGCGGAAGGCGTACTGTTCCAGGGTACTGATCTTGTTCGCCTTGGCCGCGCACGCGAGAGCACAAGAGATCTCGGCAGCTCCTCCGCCATACACGATTTTCTGGTTCTTGATCACGTTGCGAACCGTACACAGGGCATCGTGAATAGCGCGTTTCGCTTCCTCGATGATCTAAAGAATTTCATTAAATTCTTTCAATGAGCCAGTAAGATTGGCGACATATAAAAATTGTAGCATTACTGATAGAAGAATGTCAAGTACATTGAACAATCAAATAAATATTGTAATGCTTTAATTTTGCAAGGTGTCTGGTCAGTTAGGTATATTGGGATACCGCTGAAATTCTCCTTGCTCACGTGGTTACGCGAATAATTTACAAAGGATTTTACCATTTTGTTTCCACCGCGGATGAAGATGGTGACCGCTCGGGAGTTCTTGCATTCTTCGATGACCAGCATCCGATCTTTAGTAGTACCGAACGTGAGTTCCCTGACGACACCGGCGTGTCCCAGTTTTTCCGGCGTCAGTTCTTCGAACCGAGGAACGATACGACCACCAGTGGCGATAGCTATTAACTGAACAGATTTAAAAGAACAAAATTGTTTCTCATCTCCTTATTTAGATTTCTACAGAGTTAAGAAAGAACGAATTGAGCCCTCAGATCTCATAATCTTTTGGTCACGAGAGCACTGCAGGAGAATGATAACCAGCTGAAAAATTTCATAGATCTCTTACCAGTTCACAAGCAACTTGGATCTAAAAATCTGTACAACTCGTCTTCAAACTCCTACCCCTCTTCCGTTGCATTTTTTTCATCATCGGGCAGATCGGACGAACGTACAACAGACGAGACTTGGACTTACTTCGATTTCCGGGCCACCGACCCATCTCACTGCTGGCAGCTGATTTTGAAGGAGGAGGTGATTGGCTTCGTCGTCGAATCCCCATTGACAGATGGCAAGAGTTGCGCCAGCGTCTTTCACTCTCTTCACCATTTCGGTGAACTTTTCCCGTTCGTAATCACGCAACGCTCTGTAATCCTCGACCGAGGTGACGTCCAACTTATGTTTGGTCTTAGGTTTCGGTGGTTCGAACGGACACGTTAAAATGGCTAACTTAACGTCTTCTAATCTCTGCAACAAATAACGAGAGCATACGTCTACAGTAAAAGAATACAAATTCGAGATAATTGAAAACTGAGAAAAATATCTTCAGCTCTCATAATCTTTGATCATTGAAGCCACTACGAAGACCGGATCCCTGAATAGGTGTTTATATGAATGAAGTCTCATACGTTTCCCCAGGTTACCAGGAAAGTATCCAAAGGAACAGTTCCAAGTCCCATAAATAAACGAGCTAAACAGATTCTCCGAATCTTCGCCCTTCTCTGTGTCTCTTTTTCATCATAAGTATAACGTACTTTCAAAAGAATGTAAGGAATACATTGTTTTACAATTAATTTTACCTTGGGCATTTGAGGATGGCTGAAATCTTTGTCAATAACGACACCACGCACTAGGATAGTGTCTTCCAGCCTGCCTCCAACTTTTCCCTCTACTTTTATTAGTTCAAAGTTCACATCACGCGTAGCAGGATCTAGAACTGCGAACACGGCATTCACAGCTATTTCTGCCATTTGCCTATGACACTTGTTGATACTGAAAAGAATAAAGATGTCCTCGATACTTCTCGATTACATCGAATTCCAATAATTACAAAATATTTGTATTACATTTTCGAACCAAGACTGGTCATAGCAATTTTGATGTAAGGCTCCAAGTTGTCTGGAGTTCCTTCAAATTCGTGCACAATCTCTTTTAAGTGATCCGTCGCACACTCTGCTGCCATTTCAAAACCGTCTGCTATTCTGATCGGATGAATCCCCTTGTCTAACAGTTGCTCGGCTTGATCCATGAGAGCTCCGGCTAAGACGACTACTCCCGTAGTACCGTCTCCAATTTCATCATCCTGGGATTGAGATAACTGGACCATCAGTTTGGCAATCTCATGGTCCACGTCCATATTTTTCAAAATTGTTGCTCCATCGTTCGTGACAGTGACATCACCGTCGGGACTGACCATCAGCTTGTCGAGCCCCTTAGGACCCAACGAGGTCCGCAAGATATTCGCAACATTACGTGCTGCCATAATATGCGACTGTAATTAAAAAGATAGACGGTCATCATAAAGAGGTTTTCGAAAAAATAATAATTCCGAATGGGAATCTCGTCGAACAACATCGACGGCCTTATATGGGCAAAAGTCGCAGGCAATAAAATCGCTCAATTTTTTTAGCAATTAATAACAATAATTGTTGCGTTAAAAAGTTAAAATTGACATAACAGCACAAAACCGTATAAACTTGTAATATGTATTAAAAAGAATCAAATCATTCATGTTCTAAAATTATTTGTCAAGCCCAAAATGTCGCCATTGTTGTTTCACGTGGTCAATGGAAAACGAAAGCGAACGGAAGTTCTCATTTTTTTATTCAATTGGAGAAAGAAACAATAATGAAGAAAAACGTTATTATATTTCAATCTGATAAATCTGTAGATGATTCATTTAAAATGTAGAGTTACCTTAATGGCATCGATGCCGGTTAGACGCTTTTGCTTCTCCTGGTCGCGCAGAATAATGAACTGCCGACCGTACTCGTCCATAACCATGGTAGCAGGTACCGCGGTCATTTTGCTTGTTTAATAAACGCTAATAGGACAATTTCGTTTAAAAGAATACTGGATTTTGTACACTCACGTTGCCTCGTCGTCAGATCTCGACGACCATTTTGTTGGTCTGAACGGTCTGAATTTAACGCAAGGATGCAGTGTTCCCAACACTGCAAGGATGATGTCATGAAAAGTCCACTCCAGCGGTAGTGGGGGCAACACTGTAAAAACCTGCCTCATAAAATTACGTATGCATCCACAGCCGACCCCAGTAAACACCAAGTGCTCTTGATGTTTTCTATAAGATCACTTTTCATCCAAAAGCAGTCAAAAAGATAGCTTTAAGTCATCCAAAAGACGTGTGTGTTTACTGCGACTCTAATACTAGCCGTGCTAAGAGACTTGGCATCACTGTTAATGGCGGAATCGAGAGGCCTATTTTCGCGAATGACAAAACGGTACTCGCGATTAGAATTAACGTTTTCTTTAGTATATAATCATATTAATTTATAGTATTTGTCATCAATTATGTATAACAAAGGTATAAGGATTATAAATATAGCAAGCACAAGTGATAAAAGTGTCTCGGATGTTTATAAATGTGTTATTCATTCCATGGACTCTCGGGACAGTTTTGTGTCGTGATTGATTATATCTGAAATATTTACGGTCTTTTCAGGAAAATATGAATGTGAAGGGTGATAAAACAATCTGTAGATTAAATAGAATCGTTTAAAAATGCATTGAATGAATTATAAACGAATGAAATACTCAAATAAGCACTATTAATGATGTGATGTCGAAGAGGTTACGTGGATGTGTGAGAGAGTTGCGAATGATATGTAAAAATATCGTATGTATATTAATGTACGGCACTATAAAGGAATATAAGTAAATAAATCTTCCCTTATTTTTGTTTAAATATTATTTATATGTGTTTTCCTTGGAGGATCATTAGAAGTAAAGAGACAGACAGAGACAGAACATGAAAAACCGAGAGTCCGAGAGAGACAGACTGAGAGTCCGCTGGGAGTCCGACCAGGAAAATCGGCCTCTCGCGGTGTTGCCATTTTATTCTTAGCACGGCTAGTGATGTAGCGGGTTTGTCTTCATCATTTTGAAATTGACAAAGTTTGTTTGAAGGTATTTAATAGTATATTATTCAACTAGTGCGTAAAATGAACTTTTTTTCACGAGTTCCATGTGATTGCGCGAGGAGTGAAAAAAAGTTCACGCACGTGTTGCATACGATATTTTTTGCAAGGTTGTGTGTAAAGTTCGTGCGTGAAGTGGAATTGCATACTTTACGCACGGCTATTTACTTTACGTACGTAATGAAAAAAAGTACACATTACGCATCGAAAATTCTACTTCACGCACGAACTTCACGCACGACCGTGCAAAAAAATCATTCTTTAATATTCTTGAAGCGATACGGGTTAATATTAAAATTCCAAGTAAATATAGAATCTAGGTGAAAAGAAGAGATGATTTTAAACGACAATCATTTATTATAATATTCAATGGCGAAAGTAGAATACAGTTTTATCAGCCAGAGGCATTCTCTATTCGGGATTAACACCGTTTTCCGCTGAGGATGATCAAAAAAATGTGTTGAGCCAACGGTACACGAAATAATTGTTACAACAGTAGCACGGTCGCGTAATATAAAACAATGACCCACGGTCAGTTATTACAACATTTAAGTTACGCTAAAAAAAATATAATTCTTATTACCAGTGACAATAATTCTTTCGTATAAGTAAAATATCGTTTTTTACTGTCACTCAGCTTCCCTAAGAATATATGTATATGTATAATATATCTATAATATCTCTTAAAACATTCATCTTACATATAAAGGGTATAATTTCTGGAGTAACTTTGCCGGTCACGTTCACTTTCACAAAGTAATAGTCTGTACTTGTAAAACAATTTTCAAAAATTCGCTTTCTATTAACAATAAGATTGGCAATATGAAAGAAAACCAAGAATTGTCTGGAACAAGCGTCTTCACAAGATCCATGTTTAACAATAATTATTGTTATTCGTAGACGATCCAACAAAGTTACGCGCCCAGGGACGCTCTATACATACATATACACAATTATATACATGCGTATGTGTACATATACACGAGCACGTCGTCGGAGGCCACATGTACACGAACTTACAGGTAACGACCCTTCATCTCTTTTACACAACGATACGAACGGTTAATACTTGATAATGACGTTGATCGATTCTCTCCGCGTGAAAACTCGCACAGATTATTTTTATCAATGTCAGGACTAGTTCAATGGCAGATCTTCGACCGAGTAGCTAATAGAATAGTCAAGGAACAATGACGGAACGATCAATTAATAAATTACAGTCTCAGCAATTCGATGCCAGCAGTACGTCGTCGTCGGGGCAGGGCGAGATATGCACTCTCTCTCGCCTTGCCTCACGTCGTCAGCTCTCGGTTTCGAGTCGATCTTTTTACTACGAGCCTCGTCCGAACACGTCTGATCACAAAAGTGTAATCATTTCGAGGCAATCCGAGATGAGATAAGCCTCGCCTCGGTTAAGTTTCTCTTCGCGTTCGACAAGATATTTCAACGAGAGTTTAAAGCTATCCGAGACGAGTTCCGACTCACTTTGCGTTCACGTGAAATATACAAAAATCTGTTCGAAATTTTTAGTTAAAAATTACATGGTCTTGAACTTTAAACTCTTACATTTGAAGTTTCAGATTTCAAATATTGACGAACAGAGTGAAAAAATGAAATAAGACAAAGTAGACAAGGAGGGAAATAGCGCTTAGGCTGTTAGACCGAGAGTCATGATTAAAACTTAATTTTTTCGTGCATGCCAAGTGGGTCGAGAATTGTTTCGGGTAGCTGTACTACTGGCATAGCATCTGACCGCTTTGAGGTAGTAGTCGTGAAAATCAATCTTTTTACGACCTAAATTTCAACTATACGTCCATGCCATTGTTATTCATTAAAATTATGTCGAGTCTAGCGTCACGACAAGCGAGATTCATTTTCAGTTTCACTTAATACTTGCCCCTCGCGAAACTGACACTTTTAATCATAGCAAAAGAACTGCTTTTGCAATGTTTCCAAAACAATAATATGTCGTGCGAAATGTTAATAAGAATCTTGCTATAAAAAGTCACAATGGTGAGCATGTAACCCTGTTAAAAATATTCACAGGACAAATCATATGTGGAATCATATACTGGATCATATGATTTATCATGTACTGGATCACATGATTAATTATATAATTCCACATATGATTAGGCATATGATTTGTCACGTGGATATTTTTAATAGGGAAGGGGATTGGAAGAATTGATATTGAATTATAGAATTTTTATAAAATCGAATAGGGGAGAAACGTAAAAAGCAGATTCAAGGGGTTTAAGTTATACACATTTTTACAGCTTCCTTTTTTGCCCTCATTGTCAGTATAAAATTCAAGTACTACATCACGACTACTACTTTGAGAAAATCAATAAAAAAATAAGGAACAATCCATCGTGACATACGACTCGTACTTCGTTTTAGCCATTGTACGTTCAGTTGAAAATCGGCACACTGATTTTTGTATTCTATCACGCTGAATTAACTATCGTAGTAATTGATTGTAACGATATATGTATATATATATATATTATAGTATATCAAGCTTGGCAACGACTCCCGTTACCGGTTAGAAAATTAGATGTATTTGGATATACGATTGATTAATCACGTCTAATCACAAATATTTAAGCGCGTGATCGACGTTACCGAGCTAGAATATATGCACTCTGCGCCGGAAAAGCTATATTTATATACTTTTTATTATCGTCTGGAAGTACTTTCGGCGACGGAGCTCGCGGAGCAGGTATATACGTAGTTCGATAAATTAATCCGCGCGTACGATCTAAAGATTATCCATGAACGATATCCCAGCGACATTCGTATATGTACACTTCGTCATATTTACACGTAGCGATTCAAAGGAAAATCTTCTCCGCCTCTCCTTCGCGTTTACCGAAGTTCTCGCCGTAGTTGAAAAATAATAACGTAAGCACCGAAGGAACTTTGCTTTCGACAATGCAGCAGTTAGAATTACTTAGGGCGCTCGTATATGTACATATATATATATATATATAGTATAGACTAGTTAATGATAACGATTAGCGTCACGATTTGTTAGTTTTCTCTTAACGAGTAACGAAGAGATTCAGGTAACAGTTTTTAATTGATCCGTGCTCTTTGAGAGAAGAGCAACGACATCGTTCGACTAACTTTTTATAAGTAAAGGATGATTGTACACACGTACGGTCCGCGGGGATCGTCCCGAAACTGAACAGTGGGGATCTGAAACGAGGATCGTTTTTCCTAGCTAATCTTCTCGCTTCCTAAACAGACGATTTACATTTAGGAACTAGATTCGTACGTCTCGAACTACGTTATCAAAATTTTGATCGCGGTCGATTGCTAGAAAAAGAGCTCTCAGAAGGAACGAATCGCTTGAAACGGTAGCCATGAGACACACGTAGTTAAGAGCGAGNAGATCGTTTTTCCTATCTAATCTTCTCGCTTCCTAAACAGACGATTTACATTTAGGAACTAGATTCGCACGTCTCGAACTACGTTATCAAAATTTTGATCGCGGTCGATTGCTAGAAAAAGAGCTCTCAGAAGAAACGAATCGCTTGAAACGGTAGCCATGAGACACACGTAGTTAAGAGCGAGTCCTCGTACGTTCAAGCTCTACTTTCTTCGTTGGGAACGTCGGGTCGGGGAGCTCTATACAGTTGTATACGACGCGATACGGATGTGACTAGAGTAGCGTTTATAAATTCACACGGAGGGTGTATAAAAAGATGGAGTAACAAAGTAGAATTATCTTCTTTAGATTGTGTTGAGCACGCGTACGATGCACGAGGACTTGCTCCACGCACTGTCTCCTATTTGCGCATTTAAAACTATTGCTGGCTCGAACCGATCGTCTCAAACCCGCGTCTGTGAACGGCCAAAGAAAATGATTGCCACTTTCATTTTCAACCAAACTTCGAGAGTCGCAGATTTTTAGCAGAGAATTAAAATTCAATCGTCAATCGAACGAAGTATTTAATCGCTCATCTGCAATCCTTTTCATTTCGAACGTATAACGTGTATCTCTGTCAGGCCCGGGTTTGAGATCCCTGGATCGAGACAGCCGCTACTTAACGCCGGGATTCGAAGAACGACCGGCATCGAGCGAACCGTCAGAGTTTCTCCGGTGCCGTGGACCTGGCGTTCTGTGCGGTGGATGGTGAGATCGGTGGCCCGACGCTCGTCGATCGTTCCAAAGGGTATAACATTTTCTCCGGGGCCGGTTGCGATATTGCACGCTTCGCCGCCCTAAAAGAGCTAACGTTCGTTGACGATTAGTGATCCGGCAGTGAATTCCCCTCTTTCGTTTCGGGGATATCTTGCTAATAATCATTATTCAATTCCGAGGCATCCGTTCGCATTGGTCAAGACAATTTAATCTNGGTCGAACCTGCCTAATTGTCGTAAGATAAATGCGATAACGTCGGAGGATTCCCAATAGCTGGCGTGAAAAAGATGAGGTAANTGACAATCATTAGAATCGACTTTTTTTTACATGTGATATGCATTTTTTTTGTATAAATTCTGTCGATCAATAGTTCTACTGTTGATAATCGTATATTTTATAGGGTAGAATTTAATTTTTGCCTTGATCAACGGACTCCCTTCGATGCCAACGAGATACAAAAACATTATTTGAAAAAAAGTAGAAAAAGCGTCAAAAAAGTTTAGTCAGCTATTAATTGCGGGGTTCACGTATCATGCCTAAAGAGCCAACACTGTCGTTTAAACTCGTGAAATTTCTTCAGGTTCTAAACGTCGTGTTGATTAGCGATCTATAATAGAATTGTTTCGATTATATGATTCCGACTCTAAGTCCCGTCAGACAAACGGTACATTCGTTATCGTACTTGGCTACCGTCTAACAGGCTAAAGCTAGAACATTGTATATAAATGTTACAGTGAAGGATTTCTCGAATCGTAGGCAGAGTCGCAAGGAAGGTTCTTCGCGAGATCTAGGTCGTCGGTCGGTGGAAGCAGATGAGGACATGAATTAGCAGCGTAGTAGAATTAGCGGTGTGATTAGATTATACTGAAAGCGTGATAGAGAAAAATGTAACAACTCCGTGAACGAGAAATAAGCGTCGGTGAGAGATCGAATGACGATGAGGCTGTCCCGTCTGGAATGACAGCGACGAAGAAATATTCCTTTGATGAATAGACAAACACATCCTCCCATTGTGAATATCGTTTAAAATCGCGACGATATTTCCAATTCCGTGGTTTCTATGTCCATTCACAATGGCAGCTGTTTGAATACAAAAATGGTAGAGGAAGTTAGAAGATAAAAAATAAGTCGAGACAGTTCGTGACGACTGGCTGACTTCGAGCAGAAGAATCAATAATAATAGTAATAATAATAATTAGTTGCAGGATCTGCGTATCGGCCTCGTTCTCGGCGTTTAAATACACGGCTAGAAATACACATCGTATATATAATAAAAAGAAGCATATTTAAACATTCGTAAAACGCGTGATTAGTCTCATATTTCCGTGATACATACATCGTATGTCCGTGAGTTGTGGTATCATTTCGTTTGAGAAAACGGCATTCACATATAATATGTAGATATATATAAATAATCGTGCATCGTGACAGAGCTTTCGTTCTATAACAGGTTCGATCGTGCTGACCATATTTCGTACAAGCAAAATCTCAGCCCGATCTACCAGCAAGCGGGAACGCGCGTCAAGATTTGAAAAATGTCAAAAGAAATAATCGAAAGTATCCGCGTAGTTCCGTCGAGTTAAATAAATGATTAAAACGAAAATGATAAAGCTCGTGAAGTACTCGACTCGTGAACGAAAAGGCCGGGCATCCTCGACTTCTTCTGATGATCAAAATGAAAAAAAGAATTGATGCGCCACTTCTGGTAGATCTAGCTTGTAATCAACGTGACACAGACATTCACCTAACAGATTTCAAGCGGTAAGGGGCTCTAGTTTACCTTGGTCGTTAAAGTGAGATCAGACCATTTTTCGGGAGTTAACGAAAAGACTGTGTTTTTTTTTTGTATTTAGGTCTCTGTACATCTAGACACTCATATCGTTGATTTAACCACAAATTCTGGACACGTGTATGGCTGATAGATTAAACATTAAGTTTGAGCGTAGAATTCGTGGCGGCTCTTTCGCCCGATATACATTTGACTAGGTCGCGCGGCGCATCTTCGCAACAGGTACCTGTAATTAAGAAACTGATAAGCTTTAGATACCTGTCGGACCGTTTAGCAGCCTAGGCGCACGTGAAAAATTACTATTTGCAAGTCGCTCTTCTTTTGATGCCCCCTGATCAACAATGACTCCTTGACAAAACCCAACAACGATTCAACGCAACGAGCGGACAATTTACAGAGGAACAACAGATGAGACTTTCTACACGGGGTATTGATTCGCGTAGAAACGATAGATTATCTCATGTCATCGTTTAATCTATATGTATCTCTCTCTCGTTTACGGACGTTTCCCGTATGAAATATTCTACCGTTTCGCGAGATTGGAAAAGATATGCAATGCGCTCTGCGTAGGCAAACTTATACTTAGGATTATGTACCTTGTTCATCTTGTAGTTACAATTGTTTTACAGAGGAAATCTTTGCGCACGAAGTGGGATTTTTATTTTTGATTAAACACCGATGAGTGCGATGGCAAGTGCGAGGAGGGTCGCACGCGTGATTGTTCGCCTCTGAAACAACTACTTTTTGCTTGAAACGTCGTACTGCGGGTTTATGGTACGCGGGGGCTATAAAAATACAGCGTTATCTATATGTACAGGCAATACGGATAAAGTTGGATACTCTCACGAGCAGTGCCCTTGCACACGTCCCCGCGCGATCTCCTCTCTACGGGACAACATTTATGCACATTTCCATCGTTCCGCAGCGATCGATACATCTGAACGTCGAGGATAGGAGGGGTCGAAGAAATTATTACCTTAAAAATGTCCACACGTCATCACCGGCGAGATGCAACCGCGTCGAACACGTTTTAATGTCATCGTCAATTTAATCCACATCGAATTTACAGCAGACAGACACGGAATGTGAATGGCTTACCTTCGCCGCCGGAGTGAAGCGTTTTGCCCGGGTAAACCGAACTGACCTCGCGGTAACACCATGCGCGCGTTACCCTGAGCAGGCCTCGAGGCTCCGTGCGCCTGAAGCGCGTTCAAGTGAGCCGCGTATCCGTCGTTCAGGATCGTCGCTAAAGCGTGGTGTTTCTTCGACACTTTCCCAATGATGAAGATCTGACTCGGCTTCAGATTAATCGCTGTATAAACGCTAATGTCTTTGCTACTGCCGTACGCGTGGTGGATCATCACGCCGTGTTCCTGCACAAGATTTCGAGTATTAAACATCGACGGCATTGGAGTTCAAATAAATCGGAGGAGAACTCGTATTCACCTGAACGAGCTTGTTCAAGTACGCGGCTTTGTGGCCCAGAGGGTCCGTCGAGAGACCGTCGGCGAAGGACACGAGGCCGTGAGGGAAGTTGTGCTGGGACAACCAAGACACGACTTTCTGCTGTTGCATGTCAGGCCTCGCGGTAATATAAATGATTAGGTATCCCAGTTCCTGCCAATGCCTGATCACAAGAACGNCGATTTCGAGTATTAAACACGGCATTGGAGTTCAAATAAATCGGAGGAGAACTCGTATTCACCTGAACGAGCTTGTTCAAGTACGCGGCTTTGTGGCCCAGAGGGTCCGTCGAGAGACCGTCGGCGAAGGACACGAGGCCGTGAGGGAAGTTGTGCTGGGACAACCAAGACACGACTTTCTGCTGTTGCATGTCAGGCCTCGCGGTAATATAAATGATTAGGTATCCCAGTTCCTGCCAATGCCTGATCACAAGAACGAGAACGATTAAGAATAAGCGAATTAAATAAGAAGTCGTATAGAACGCGTACCTGACGATGTCGACAGCTCCAGCTCTAACTTTCGGATCCTNAAGAACGATTAAGAATAAGCGAATTAAATAAGAAATCGTATCGAACGCGTACCTGACGATGTCGACAGCTCCAGCTCTAACTTTCGGATCCTTCCCGCTGACGGACATGCTCGCAGTGAAGGATCCGTCTATGCTAAATACCACGCACTCCGTTTTCGGTGGAATCACAGCCAAGTAGAAGTCTACCGATGTATGGTCGCCCCTGAATCAAAAATCCCATTTAGAATAACGTCCTCTGCGAATATTCTTTGTCGATTAGGATTGTTCATATTTTACCNGAAAATCCCATTTAGAACGTCCTCTGCGAATATTCTTTGTCGATTAGGATTGTTCATATTTTACCTAACGATCATTTTAACCGGATAGAGTCCGTATCCCAGTGCTTTGTCGTCAGGTATTTTGTACGTTACTCTACCAGTCTTGTCAGTCACCTCGGTTGATAAATACGTCCATTCCATTGCGGGGGCGTCTTTCATAATGTGAATATCCACGTTCTCGCCTGCAGAAATTAATCGCGTTGGTCGGCAACAGCAACAAATATGCACTTGATCATAAAATTAGCGTACCTGTTAAAGCGATAACGTCGATCGGACCGTACATAAATCTAGCGACCAACACTTGCTGCGCGCCCTCCCTAACGATTACGTCGTTCGCTCTGTGATTGGCAGCGACGTTCTAAAATAATCAGTAAAATCTCAGAGGCTCGTATCGTCAATTTTCGATCGCGTCGGCTTACCTTAATTTTAACGGAAGTACGTTTCTTATTCCACTTTTCTCTAGGTTGACCTGGACGGAAGCACGTTAATTGTTTCTCCTCGTTAGTAAGCGGCGGCAAATCGAACCTGCCTAATTGTCGTAAGATAAACGCGATAACGTCGGAGGATTCCCAATAGCTGGCGTGAAAAAGATGAGGTAAAGCGTTCGTAGGGAAATTCGCTAATCCCTCCGGGCAATAGAGAGCGTAATCCAATCTCTTCGTGCCCCACCACTTTTGCGTCACTGAAAGAAATCGTTCACGTTGAACGCGTCTGATTCATCCCCGTTAGCTGGTTCGTCCTATATACTTACGATTCGATACTACTTGCAAAGGAACGTTTTCAACCATCCCAGACATCGTACTGTGAATCGAAATGTCGGACAGCCGCCTCAGATGAGGCATTGATACGTTCGGAATGTTTAATCCGTCCGTGAATAATTGAGGATTCGATTGAATCGCTTCCACTGAAAACATTTGATTATTCCATATGTACAGCCATTTCTTATCTCGTTAATAAAACTACTTTGAGCGCGTGACACATACGCAAGTGATAAGGCTGACCGTTTCCCAGTGGATACTTCTGGTACCGAGCTATGTTCACGGGTGGGAGAAGAGAGAACCTCGCCGAGATCAACGGTTCTAATCTAGCCGCCACTGGATCGGTAGGATGGAACAGGTTGTACATCTGATTCACCAAAGGCCTCCTAATGTTCAGAGACTTGTCCGAAGAGATTTTCCTGTACGCCAGAACCAGAGCGAGCGGGCTACCGAACATGAAGAAATCTCCTACTTCGAAGTCAAATCTGTTCTGCGAGGTCTCGCTGAAAGAAGAATAGAAATAGAGTAGGACGACGGAGAATATCGCGAAGACTGAGCTTCGTATAACGTTTTACCTCAAGCTAGAAGATTTCCGTCTGGGAGAAGGCGCGGTCAAGTGCTTGCCGTCCTCGGTGTTATTCTCGATACCTTGATTATCTAATATGTTGTTCTCGCTGTTATGCCTAGAGGCAGCCGATCTGCAGAGAGCGTCGTACGTTAGAATGGCTCCTACCGAGTCGCCGACGAGGCAGATCTGACCCATGAAACCGCGACCCTCCTCGCTCTTGACGAAATCGTGATAAACTTGATTAGCCCCGGCTACCACTCGCGATACCGCGTCCTGGTACTCGGTGGTAGAACTGGCGAACAACGGTATGGCCCCGATGGGTATGGTATCGTGCGTCACCGGAGGCGCGTCCGTGGTGCAAGGCGACACGTCGAAACTGTACGGACTTAAACTAAAAGAAACGTGAAGAGTGACAAGATTTCTTCTCGGCGTCGATCGAGGTGTTTCGAATACGCGGTTTACCTCGATAGGATGCCGAGGCCCTCGGTGCAGATCGACGGACAGGAGACGAATCTGATGGCAACGTGACTGACCATGCTGGGATAATGTTGCCGCATGACCGATTCGAAGGCTCCTTTGAACGTCGTGATGTCCGACTTCTTCGCCATCAAATCGACGTTGGCGTCTGAAACGTTTCTTTCGGTGACGAGGAACACATGATTTAAAAAAGGGAGTCGAGAAGATTACCTAGCACACTCCCGGCATGCATCACGATAAGAAGGACAGTAGTTTTACAAGGTTGATGAGTGGGCGAGTGCTGCGGCGATGCTGGACACGAGGCATCGATGCTGGCCGAGGTGGAGATTTGCAACCGTTTACTGCTACGTTCACTAGCCATGCGTTGGAGATACGAAGGTGAAAATATCGTGTCGTCTTCAACGAACAAATGTTTATACGTAAGTCGGTTTGAACTTAACGCGAGCTCGCGTCTTCTCGCTTAATCGTTATTTACCTTCCCTGTTCGCGGCGATCGACAGAGTGAACGTATTGTCCTCCTCTTCTGCTAGAAGATCCAAAGAACTCCATTTAGCTAACGAAGAGTTATCTCCAAAGTCCTCTGTATAATCAGAAATTTTAACATTGCTTATGCATCGTGCCTTTCTCTTCCGAAATCTTTCGCTCGCTTAAAGGCAGGGAAATTCGAAACGTGAATCAGAAGCGCTGCTTCTCTCACGGATCAGACGTTACACAAGGTAGAGAAAATAGTAAAAGAGATTTTTGTTCAGAGAGAAAAGGTTTTATTCGATAAAAAGATTCGGTATTACTTGCGTCGATTAACATTCGAGAAAAAGGTTTGTAGAAAAAAGCAGTTGTTCTTTGCCATGCTGTTTTTTCATGCTGTTAGAAATTACTCCTCCTCGAGAAGTTCCATGCCGACGTTTCGTGCCGGAGGCTTGTATGTAATGTAATTGATTAGTTTCCCTTGTAAGTGTTAATCCTTGTAAGCAACAAGTTTCATCTTGTTCCGGTCTACAAAGGCATGAATGCAATTACACAATGTTATCAGAACTCATGTAATACGACGAGGCTCTAACACCATCGACACAAACGGCTCATCTTTATACAGTTCCGACAATCGTCCGTATAGTTTCTACGAATTGATTCTAACTACGTGTCCTACCTTCGCGTATAATAGGTATAATGAACCCAGCTGCAGTGTGGAATGCGACAGAAAAAACAGAGAGGGTATATATATATAAAAAAAACGCCATGCTGTATCGTTCTACTTTACAAAATGCCAATTTTACTAGATTAATCTGTATTTCAAATCGTGACGAGAGACAGTGTCTAAGATATCCGTCGGTGTGTCTGTTTCATAAGTTACATTAGCCAAACGTTAGTGTATCTCAAATTCTCGAAGAAAATTGCTTGAGCATGCTATCAAGAAAACGACGGAACAATGACGAGCGAATATTTTACCTTGGCAATCGAAGAACTCGTCTTCACTCCCGGACTCGGACTCCCTCACGATGCTTTCGATCCGCCAGTTAGCGATCTGCATGTCGAAACTCTTGTTCGAAGAGGGCGAATTCAACGCCGGTTTGTTCTTCCTCCATCCCTTCTTCACGTCCACCTTCTCGTCGATAGGAGGGTTTCTACAATAGATTTAACGAATCCATCGTTAAAATCTCATATACGTATAATATATTATAGTATATACACACATCAATTAGTACTCGATTTAGCTCCTATTTTTACCTGAGCTCGGGTATTTCGGTCGGCGAATCCTCGGGGCTGGCTTCGCCCTCGGAACTGGCAGCCGTGTTCCCTATTTCCGACGATTTTCGAAGGCTCGGAGGACTCTGGGGATCCTCGTTCTTCTCGATACTACCCAGAGTCGCGGCTAGCGTCATAGCAACGTCGGAATCTTGTGGGGACGAGGCGTTGCCGGACGCCGTCGTTTCCTGGTTCTCTTTCGTGGTTTCCTCACCGCCTTCCGCGTTGGCCATCCTCTTCTGCAGCGCCAGTTGCGTTTGTCGCTCGATCTCCCGGATATCCTCCATGGTCAACCCGTTCCACTCGTCCTGCCAGGCCCAAGCTTGCTTGTGGGCTCTGACCATAGTTTTCCGCAAGGCTAAAATGAGTTTTATCTTAATTAAACGATCTGGCTAAATTGGTCTAAACGACGAGCAGTCGACTCTACTAGAATTTTAAGCTGTTGCATTTATTCGTACCTTAGAACATGTACTACTGGAGGTAGCATGCCGTGCTTGAGAAGCGTGGTCAGTGTCACTATCGAAAAATACATGCTGTCTTTTTCACTTCATGCGCGATTGGTTGCGGAGTGAGAAAGACAGAATGTATTCAGCAAGTGACTTTGACCATACTCCTCAAGCACGGCGTGCTGTCTCTTGGAGTCTAAGTACTGGAGAGTAATTTATGCTCTAAGATTCGTACAGATTTTCAAATTAGACTTAACGGATTGATATTTTCTTCGGAGAGATGAATTTAGTATACGACTTACAACAGAAAAAGTGCAGAAAATTGATATACAGTGACATCCATAAATATTCGTATACATTTCGAAACGCTATAAAACTTTTAGTATTGGATCAAAGAACTTTATCTTCTGTGGAATTTTAGAGAGCTTAATTTACTATATAGGGTGTCCCACACAACTGGGACAGGCTGCAGCTCCTAAACGATTAGGAATAGAAGAAGATGTTATAAGAAAAAGTTAAATGGTATCAGACGGTGCATAATATGCATCTAATTTTATGCACAAAAGTGCATCGGTGCATAAAAAAAATGCAACTGCAACTTTTTAAAAAATTGAAACATTCGTTTTTTATTGCATCAATCGATGCACTTTTTTATGCTCTACATGAAAGTACTAACATACTTACGCTCTAAACTTATTCATTGGGAAATTATTTGATATGATTGGACTATTACATCAAATGTTCGAACGGTCCTCCATTACAGTCCAAACACTTTTCCATCCGCTTCTTGACATTACGCAGTACATTCCTGATGTTCGTTTCCGTAATTTTGGATATTTCTTCCTGAATGTGAACTTTTATGTAGAGCATAAAAAAATGCATCGATTGGTGCAATAAAAAACGTATGTTTCAATTTTAAAAGAAGTTGCAGTTGCATTTTTTTTATGCACCGATGGACTTTTGTGCATAAAATTAGATGCATATTATGCACCGTCTGATACTATTTAACTTTTTCTTATAATATCTTCTTCTATTCCTAATCGTTTAGGAGCTGCAGCCTGTCCCAGTTGCGTGGGACACCCTGTAGAATGTCTAACAAAAAATTAAAAAAACTTGGTATTCATTGAAATCGCGAAGAAAACAGTAAAGGACATGGTTTTTAACTTTTTTATTAGGGTCTGTAATAAAAATTGGAAGTGTCACGTTTGCAGGTCTAAGTAAGTTAAGTGCATGTACAAAGTTTCATAAAAATTGATCAATATTGCTATGCGCTATAAGCGATTAGAAATTTAAAAAATCGCAGTTCTCCACGACTTTCAATCTACGACTGGGATAGATTGAAGAATTTTTACATGTTTCGATATGTCTAACTCTTTTATGGTTTCATAGATTTTTATGAAACTTTACACATTCATATAACACATTTAGATCTACAAACGGGATATTTGAAATTTTTGCTAGAGCCTCCAACAAAAAAGTTAAATATCATGATCTTTTCTTTTTTCTTCGCGATTTCAATGAATACCAAGTTTTTTTAATTTTTTGTTAGACATTCTATAGTAAATTAAGCTCTTTAAAATTCAACAGAAGATCAAGTTCTTTGATCCAATACTAAAAATTGCATACCGTTTCGAAATGTGTACGAATATTTATGGACGTCACTGTAGATCGAATGTACGAAAAAATGATTTTTAAATCACTTATTTTTATTAAATTGATCGGTTTGTCATTTGAGGATCTGCGATCCGTGCGATACTGACCTATGTCGTGTATGAACTTTTCTAATTTCGTTTGCACGCCCCAGTAACGGAACTCCACGCGGCACAGTTTGTACGCGCACATCAACGACTTCCCAGAAGGCGTCGGCTGTTGCTTCCCCTAAACATGCAACAATCCTAATTGTATCACAATTATTTCTAAAGAAATTCGTAGAGAAAGGAATTTTTACTTTGACGTCGGCCCAATATTCCTCCAGCCATGATTCCGTGAGCGGCCCACGGTTAGTCTTCTGCGAGACGTACAATTTGGGGTCCTCTTCTTTCACGTAGTCGCCCGGGTACTGATCCTTCACGATGTCGATCACGTCTGAGATTTAATTCAGATCAATTTTCAAATAAACATTTAAATCTAATCGCTTAATTAACGATACAATTGATTGGCTAAATGGATTCGCATCAACGATTCAGACGATAAGCGTTAGATTCGAATCAGATAATAAATGTTACAATTGATCGGCTAAGCGAATACGCACCGACGATTCTGTTTCTGAGATCGCTGCCGTTCAGCTTGAAGACGTTCTCCTGATACCCATTATCCGGGAAATAGTACGTCTCTATCTCTATGGAGAACTTCTCGACGAAGGGGCAAGTGTAACGAGTCTTCGTGTAGGGATAAGCGTTCCACGCTTCTTCCTGGGCGATCAGCGCGGACCTGGGCAACAGGCTCTTGAACCACTCCGGCAGATGACTGCCCACATGATATATCTTGTGGGTGTACTGCCCGTTCCCACCCGGGCCGTTACTGTAAGGCTCGTTCACTATGATCTCTACCCCGCTCCCGGCTCCTTGACTCTCTTCCCTAGATTTTTTCTGCGCAAATCGTGTCCCAACGCGATTAAAAGTCACGGTAATAAATCGCCTCGGATCGAAGCGCGCGGTTCAGACGTTCGAAACCGCGACGAATGTACACGCGAGAGTCTAAATGTTTGCCGACGCGTCGTCGGTCATTTTACTAGACGTAATTACCGCTATCATGTAGAGCTGAGCGATCCTATACTCCTCCACGGTGAGCGGCAGGGGTATCCGATACTCCTTTATCAACATCTCGCCGGCCGTTATTTATCCTCTGTCCACTCTGAAAGACGCTGATCGTTCGAAGACGGCCGCTCCCTTTTTCATGTTCACTCTCATGGCAACGTCGGCGGGGACCTTTAGGGAAAAACCGAACCAGGATGTAAACGTTCAGCCCAGCTTTAATCGCCGTTCTATTTTTCCCCCGGGGGCACGTCGCAGAAAGGAGCTCGTCAACGTAATCGAGATTTCCGCCCGAGAGTACCCGATCGATATTATATAGACGTGTATTCCTCAGCGATCGACCTCCCTCGATCCGCCGCCGTTTCATTAGGGAAAAGGTTCCCGCCGCTAATGAGCTTTCATTAAAGAGTTTCCGCGAGTTTTCGCTTATCATTTTGATTAATGGAGCCCGAAGGTAAACACGCGAGATCGTTCGCGTGCATCACGAGCAGTGGAGGCCGTCGCCGGCATCATCGACTGCCGAGTTTGAAGCACGTCAAATGCTGACCGTTCCGTCGCGTTCGCGTCCACTCGGGAACCCTGTCACTGGGTCGGCCGACGTTCAAAGGGGATTAATAATAACGCCAATACGGACGGACGGAAAAGGAGAA
The DNA here is from genome assembly GCA_019453355.1 of Ceratina japonica. Taxonomy (NCBI): domain Eukaryota; kingdom Metazoa; phylum Arthropoda; class Insecta; order Hymenoptera; family Apidae; genus Ceratina; species Ceratina japonica. Next base: position 66,511 of record SMSR01012331.1, read on the forward strand.
TTTTTAATCATGAAAAAAATAAGATTACTGTTTTAATCATTTTAATGACGTCCAATTACGCGTGAACGTAAAATGCGTGTCGCGTGCGAACATCGCGTGAAAGCGTTATCGAGAACAGGTCGGTGGAAGCGAGGTACCTCGATACCGCAAAGAGTAATGAAATGTTGCATAAGATTCTTATTTATACCCGTCTACATATACTGAATCATCTTCCTGCTGGTAGAGGAAGAGTAACTAGATTCTTTGTTCGCGATATCGATAGAGGAATTCATCGGCGATCGTCTTTCATACAGTAACAATTAATCTAAGATTAAATTGTGACAGAGATTCTATAGAGGCATTTAATAGGAGAACGACTAAATAGTGAAGTAAAGAGAATGATAAGTGATTTCGATTGAAACGTATATCGAACGTGATCGTCGAGGTATAATTTCACAAGAGAATAAGAGCGACAGTGGCAGTGAACAACTTCGATTGAAAAACGTATGCAACTCTGAGATTCCTCGAAGACATAATTTGATAAAAGAATACTGTGGATAAAAGAACAGCTGTATTGTTCAGTAACACAAAGAGTAGTAAATAACTTTGATAATCTGGAATGAGGATAAAAGCGACAGTAGACCGAGTGACCCGTATCGGTACGATATACATAAGAGATAGTAGGTATCGGTAGAAATTTACTTGCGATAGAGACGGTGCGTGTCGTTTGAAAACAATCTCATTCACCGAAATGTCATAGTAGCGGCTACGATTGGACCGTAACTTGACAGTTGCGCCGAATCGTTTTTCACGATTGCTCAGCTGACGGATAAAAGCACACCGGGTCCTCTCTCTCGCTCTCTCTCTCTCTCTCCGTCGCGGGACTCGTACCGTTCGGCCGCGTAGAACGCGCTCGATGCCGTATCGATGTACTTACGCGTAAAGGGTTTCCTCAACCTTGAGCATCGCGGAAATAGGGCAGAGGAACGGTCCTACTGTCTCGCTCGCTCCCGGTCACCTTTCCTTTTCGCGCCACACCTTAAGCGACCGACGAATCGCGGGAAATACCGGTTCGCTTCGGCCGTCAGCTAACGAGGTTTTACACGTTAACGGGCCGGGTGTTAACTACGCGACATTAAAATTCCGTGCGNAGGGAAACGTCCGTAAACGAGAGAGAGATATATATAGATTAAACGATGACATGAGATAATCTATCGTTTCTACGCGAATCANGCGCTCGATGCCGTATCGATGTACTTACGCGTAAAGGGTTTCCTCAACCTTGAGCATCGCGGAAATAGGGCAGAGGAACGGTCCTACTGTCTCGCTCGCTCCCGGTCACCTTTCCTTTTCGCGCCACACCTTAAGCGACCGACGAATCGCGGGAAATACCGGTTCGCTTCGGCCGTCAGCTAACGAGGTTTTACACGTTAACGGGCCGGGTGTTAACTACGCGACATTAAAATTCCGTGCGGCCAAAGAGCAGGTAAGAGTACTTGGAAGAGTCGAGTGTCAATGCCTCGTTTACGTAGCGGAATTACACGTATTCACGCGCACGGTACACCGTCACAGTTGAAAGTCCAAGAGTGGCCCGACGATACCCACGGCACCCACGCGTGCCGAACCGCACTTGTTCGCTTCGGGGCGTCCAGACGANGATCGCGTGAAAGCATTATCGAGAACAGGTCGGTGGAAGCGAGGTACCTCGATACCGCAAAGAGTAATGAAATGTTGCATAAGATACTTATTTATACCCGTCTACATATACTGAATCATCTTCCTGCTGGTAGAGGAAGAGTAACTAGATTCTTTGTTCGCGATATCGATAGAGGAATTCATCGGCGATCGTCTTTCATACAGTAACAATTAATCTAAGATTAAATTGTGACAGAGATTCTATAGAGGCATTTAATAGGAGAACGACCAAATAGTAAAGTAACAAGAATGATAAGTGATTTCGATTGAAACGTATATCGAATGTGATCGTCGAGGTATAATTTCACAAGAGAATAAGAGTGACAGTGGCAGTGAACAACTTCGATTGAAAAACGTATGCAACTCTGAGATTCCTCGAAGACATAATTTGATAAAAGAATACTGTGGATAAAAGAACAGCTGTATTGTTCAGTAACACAAAGAGTAGTAAATAACTTTGATAATCTGGAATGAGGATAAAAGCGACAGTAGACCGAGTGACCCGTATCNACAGTTAAAACGATCGAATTACGTGTAATGAACATAAGTTTTTTTAATCTGACGTTCGGAAACCGGAGAGCCCTGTACGGCCCTGCGATTGATAGCAGGTGTTTAAGAAAGCAATAAGAAGCTCCCGTCGCACGGGGGACGAGGGACGAATGAGGCCGAGTAGCCGGGGGACCGACCGGGGGCGGTGTCGATATTTAATTAGCGGTGCGTTTTGTACGGCGTGTTACGTGCCAATAATGAAATAACTGATTTGAAATGCAAATGTCTGAATCCGTCACTGGGTGGACGACCACCGTTAGCCGCCTCCGCCACCTCCCTGGCCTATTGATCGACCCCCGAGCGAGCAAGAAAACGCGAGACCAGATGCGCCATAACACTGCCAGGCTCCCGTGAAGGCGAGACCGACACGTTCGCCGACAGGGTTGCACGCGCTTCCGGTGTCGGAATACCATGCCAACCCCCTGCCGCGCTGCTTACCGACATCAACCCCGTTCCTCAACATGTTTCCACGTTTCTCCATCGAACTTATCTCCCCCCCGTTTTCGATGCTCTCCTGATCTCGTACGAGACGTAACGTCGGATTCTATCGCGTGCAAGTCAGTTGTCGATATTCTGTGACCGGTATTCATAGTCGTCACTTATTTTTAAGATCGTCTTAAGGTAGTTCTATAGCAAAACGACTTAACGATGAGAAAAATATGAAATTTAGCGTATGAATAGGTTTTAGTTAAATAATGACTCAGCTAAATTTTGGTGAACTTTTAGTGCTTGATAAGAAAGTTAGAAAGATTTTAATTTAAATCGTTTTTTGTAAATATCTAAGTTTCTATTGATCTGACGACGAATATGCATCAGATCGAAATTATAGATTGATAAATTCTCTTCAACAATTATTCTTTACGTTTTTTGCCTGCGAGCAACTGTTTTCAAATTAACACGCGGCAAAAGTTGAAGCTTTCGAAGGCAAGCCGCATACGTAATGTTTTTGGAAACTTCAGTTTATCCAAAGTTTTACCGCGTGTTATTTTNAGAGTGAGAAAGACAGAATGTATTCAGCAAGTGACTTTGACCATATTCCTCAAGCACGGCGTGCTGTCTCCAGTAATTTATGCTCTAAGATTCGTACAGATTTCCAAATTAGACTTAACGGATTGATATTTTCTTCGGAGAGATGAATTTAGTATACGACTTACAACAGAAAAAGTGCAGATAATTGATATACAGTGACATCCATAAATATTCGTACACATTTCGAAACGGTATAAAACTTTTAGTATTGGATTTACATGAAATTTTCTATGAGAAAATCTTGTAATATACAGTGACGTCTATAAATGTTCGGACATGTTTCGAAACGGTATACAATTTTTAGTATTGGATCAAAGAACTTTATCTTCTGTGGAATTTTAGAGAGCTTAATTTACTATAGCACGTCTGACAAAAAATTAAAAAAACTTGGTATTCATTAGAATCGCGAGGAAAATAGTAAAGGACATGGTTTTTAACTTTTTTATTAGGGTCTGGAATAAAAATTGGAAGTGTCTCGTTTGCAGATCTAAGTAAGTTATATGCATGTACAAAGTTTCGATCAAAATCGATTAATATTGCTATGCGCTATAAGCGATTAGAAATTTAAAAAATCGCAGTTATCCACGACTTTCAATCTACGACTGGGACAAATTGAAAAATTTTTACATGTTTCGATATGTCTAACTCTTTTATGGTTTCATAGATTTTTATGAAACTTTACACATTCATATAACACATTTAGATCTACAAACGNTTCTAATCGTTAAGTCGTTTTGGTGTAGAACTACCTTAAGCATTTGCTATGATTGTCTATCCTATATTTTCATTCCTTGTCTTGTACAGAGAATAGAGACTTAAGGAGGTTCTATCGATATTAGAATTGACAATCAGATTTCGATGAAATTTTTTACAGCATTAGATATAGCTTTCAAAATGANCGCGTGTAGTAATATAAAGTAAAGTAATATAAGGAAAATGTAGAAACTGAATATTAGAAATCACTGACCAGGGATAGTAAAAATTAGTAACTGGGGATAGTAATTATTATTACTGTGTAGAGATTACTATATAGATTTGTAATAAACACAAAAGGAACGTATTTATTACTCAAAGAAAGTATTTTTTTTTAACTATATTTCAATTTTTGCTAATCGTCCGACAATCGTTTTCTCAGTTTGTGATACACATTTCGGTATATTTTATGTATTGTCCAAAATTGTCTGGTTATTAATTCACGAATGGCCGTTTGATATTTGGATTTAACCGATATGCCACGTGTATAATTATGGCCTGGTCCGCGTAGATATCTGCACCTAATTAAGAACCGTTCCACGACGGGTGGCAAACAAGGTGCGTCACACATGATACGAATGACTCATCGAAAAATGAAATATAATCATTCGACCTGGCTCCCCTGTTACTCGATCATCGCCAATTAGAAGGTGTACTAATTGTCACTGATAAGCTTATCTGTTTTTCGCGGAGCTGTATTGCACTTCTAATCTTAGTTCGAAATAGTACAGCGTGAGTTGTAGCATAAAGGCGAAAGCCACTCGCTATTCAGAATAGAGAATGCACGAGAGGCTCGGTTATTCTTGCGCGACACCTATTTCAAACGCCCTTTTTTCATACTTACCTGTCTCAGAGCTTGGGAAAGAGAGGAGTTAAGAAGGGAGCCGGGTATTAAAAATAACGGGTCAATAAACGTTATTCTAGAAAGCTGATTATGCTGATCAGACATCGTTATCGGATAGAAAATAAGTAAAGCAGGACGTATAATTGCTGAGCTACGATGCTAATAGAACTCGTTCTCGAACCCAGCAAAAACTAATGACGATACAATTACGCAAATTCAGATTTCTCTGTCGGAGGAACTCGAAGTTTCAGAATTCGTTACTTATTCCTTGCGCAGTTCGCGTATTTTTAGAACTAAACATGGACGAACAGTTTATTGACGAATTACAATACAAATAAAGAGGTGGGTCTATAAAAAGAAGAGAACAAGCGGAAAACAAAAGGGCAGAGGGGAAGAGTGAAACGAATTAAGAAGAGTTTAATTATTGTAAAGAGTGGAAGAGATATTGAAAGTAGTGGAAGAGTGTAATAATTGTAAGAATTAGTTTAATTAAGTTAACGAAGTAAATTCATATGTCAAAAACCGTATCTTCGCGATTCTATTAAAATGTATAAAGCCGAAGCGAGTCGACGTCCCGAGCGAGCGACGAAGAAACGGCGACCTTTGACATTACCCGAGAAGACCCGCCCGTTTGAATCCCCTCGGCCCTCTTTCAATATTCCTTACTGTAAATCAACAATGTTACCGGCGGCGAGCGCGGCCTATTTACGGGAGATGAAAGCACCCGAAAAAAAAACGAGTATCAAATTCGCCCATCAAAAGAATAGAGGATCGCGGAAGGTTAGCGACGCGCGCTACTCTCCGCGAAATGGATCGCTCGATGGACCGGTGGAAACCATCCCCCTTTGTGCACAGAACCGACGTATGAAAGGCGTTTTTATGAATAGTCAAGCACGGTTTGATTCTCGCGGATCTTTCCGATTCTTCGACCATTCAAGGATAGAATGGATACCGTCCAATTCTCCTTCGAACAACGAAATAATTCCTCGCGAGTCATTTCGTTGGTTCGAGCGTCTTGCCAGTTTGGCAGTAGAAATTTCGTGACAGGGGGCGAGCGAGGATGTCCCGGTCGGGAACAGTCATCGTAAGTAGACGTCTGCTGACGTCAAGGCGCGCCGCGTTGGACGAAACTCCCGGCACATGTACGTACAGTGACGTAAGCAAAAGATATCTCCGGGCAATGGACGAGGAGCGCAGAAGACGAGGCTCGCTCGTAGCGACGGGCTCGACGCCTAATTGCGAGCCTCGGTGGGAATCTTCGCGGAATACCCATCGCTACCCGCCGTCGTCGACCTTCCGCTCGAGGATCCATGCTCGCGGAGATCGAGCCGTTCCGCGCAGTGCAAACATCTGGAACCCGCTCCTCCGCAGACGTCATTAGAGAGACGAGAGGCGGCGTTAGAAAACGAGCGACGAGTCTTATCCGCCCGAGTAGCTCGTACAATCGCGGCTCGAGCAGGTCCGAAGGAGAGAAATATGATCTTTGATCCGGGACAAGGTTCGCAATAGTTCGCCGCGCGGCTTAGTTAGATATTAGAGAGGTGCGATAAAAATATTTTACGGCTTTGTACCTTGGAATTTATGAACTATGAAACCGAGCGGGCGACAGATCAAACAAGTAAACAGAGATAAATTGTACGTAAGCATGATCCGCCGTAAATTGTACGATATCAGATTGGTTTTATCCTTGTACGTTTCGTTTCCCGATCGAAGGAGACGTAATCAACCTCTGGGAGGCAAATAAGATTGGACGCCGCCGCGACGATCGCCTGGACAGTTTTTTTTATATCGGAGTAACGTGGGATTAAAATGGGTATCGGAGCTACGAGAATCGCAGCCAGTCGGCCAGTAATAATCTCGGCGTTAGTTTCATTGGTTCACCGGATACAGCGTATCCGGCCTTTGAACAACGTGCGGTCAGAAGTGAACATACCTATAGCTACTTTCAAGAGGAAACATATAGAAAACGTAATTTCACGTCCCGTTTCAACGTTTATTGCCTTACAATAAATCGTTGGGTATTTACACGGTACGAACACAATTTACATACGTATCCTATGAAGTGTCAAATTTTCGGATGCAAGAAATGAAATACTCGTGTCAGATTACGGATTTTTCTTTTTTTTTTTTTTTTTTAGAAAAAGCGGTGTCTGTAAAATGTAGAGGAAACGAATCTAATATGTAAAAATGTACGAAACGTTCGAGAGGACTGGACTTCATTCTTGACATTCGGAATACAAATATTTTACTTTGCATGAAAATTCGCAGTCTGGTCGTGATTGCCTTCGAAAAGGAAACGAGGAATACGTAATTTCACGTTTCTTTATTCTCTTACAATAAATCACTGGACATTTACACGCTGTTCATACAATTTCCGTTCTTGATTTAGCACGCAACGTTTCTGGACTCCCGGACGGATGACGTACGAGCAGTGTTGACATGCTCGATTCTCTTTTTCACTGTTTTAATTACGTTAATCCGAGTTTTCTGGGAGAGCATTTGGATCTTCGACGTCATAACCGTGCGGAGACACCGGGTTCAGTCTGGGGTTGTGAAAGAGCGAGCGGTTGCCACCCCATGGGAAAGGCTGTCGAAGGGAAATATTTATAGGGACGAGAAAGGTCTTGTTACAAACTTGTTTAACGTCGAGAATATACAGAGACTCCCATTAATATCCGGTCACACATCAAAACGGAATAAATTTTTTAATATAGGGCTAACTAACTTAATTTTCTCTGGACTTTTAAAAAGCTTAGTTTACTATGTAATGTGTAACAAACAATGAAAATAAATTGCTACTCGTCAAAATCTCAAAGAAAAAAAGAAAAGATCATGATATTTAACTTTTTTATTGGAGACTCTAGTAAAAATTTCAAACGTTCGGTTTGTAGATGTAAATGTGTTATATGAATGTGTAAAGTTTCATAAAAATCCGTGAAACCATAAAAGAGTTAGATACATCGAAACATGTAAAAATTTTTCAAATTATCTCAGTCGTAGATTGAAAGTCGTGGAGAACTGAGATTTTCTTAAATTTCTAATCGCTCATACCGCATAGCAATATTGATCGATTTTGATGAAACTTTGCATATAACTCACTTAGATCTACAAACGAGACACTTCTAATTTTTATTACAAACCCTAATGAAAAGGTTAAAAACCACGTCCTTTACTACACTGAGAAAATGGTGGTCTAACGATTAGCAAAAATTGAAATATAGTACCGAAAAAATACTTTCTTTGAGTAATAAATACGTTCCTTTTGTATTTTTTCCAAATCTATATAGTAATTTCTACACAGTAATAATAATTTCTATCCACAGTTACTAATTTTTACTATTCCTGATTAGTGATTTTTAATATTTAGTTTCTAAATTTTCTTATATTACTTTATTTTAAATTACTACACGCGATTTATATTATTTCATATATAGATTAACGATTTTATTATATAATTCGGTAATTTCCTTTGAGTTCAATAATTAAAAATTATACTAACCATACAGATGAATTTTTCCTTAAAGTTTAGCAATCATTAATTAAATCCAAACATGTTTCAAAATTACTATTCAAATATAATAATTTTTACTTAAGTTACGACGCTAATATAATAAAAATATTACTAGAATTTTGTGGCTTCGTTTTTCTCGGTGTATATTATTATCGATTTCAATGAATACTAATTGTCTTAATTTGTTATCAGACATTCTATAGTAAATTAAGCTTTCTAAAATTCCACAAAAGATAAAGTTCTTTGATCCAATACTAGGAATGTTATTCCGTTTCGAAATGTGTCCGAGTATTAATGGAAGTCACTGTAATTTGACTATTGGGCTGCGTTATATAGGAGAAAGCAAGTGGGAAGGAAAGTATCAAATTCCTGTGGCGAGGGCAAACGATTCGTAGGACTTCGTTAATCGATTACCGCACAAATGGATTACTTTCCCGAGGTGTACGGCGCGGAGAGCTTCGTTAGGTCGGAGAATCAGTATAAAGCTCGTGTGTTACGCAAAACTGACCGTGGTTAATCGATTAATTAAGATCTGAGACTGGACGCACGACGGGCAGCGATTTATATTCAGAATTTCAAAGGAGGAAAGTACGCTCCAATTATACGATTACTATTACACCGAAGTTATAAATACAACTAATTGCCGTATCTACTCTCTGTATACGATCGCTTGTATCTTTAAAATCGACGAAATACCTTGACGATTCGTCGCAAGTAAGGGACGTCGACGAACTCTGGCCTGGGCTGCTTCCTCTTTTCCACTTCTTTCGTGTAAATGAATCCCGACACGAGTATAACCACGGGCAACGAAAGTAGGGTCACCAATTTCCAAAGAGTTTCTTTATACGACACTGCGACCACGTAAGTAATGGTACAGTTAGATCAACGCACGCGGGGACGTTACCAAATGCGTGGCGCGCGTCGCCGCCGATCGTTAAGGATTAAAATGCAACCCTCGAGAGACCCGGCTGTCGTCGCGCGAGCCAGCTTTTACAAGTAGTACAGGCTTTTAAGATAATGGCACGCCGTTACCCAACACGTTGCGTGACGGCACAATAGATAAAGGAAAAAGTGTTGTCTCAAGGATGACAACGCTCGCGCTTGAATTATTGATTATCGGTGATAACACGTGGAGCGTTATCAGCCGATTCCTCGGCTTCTAATCGGGCGAGAAAATATTTTAACGACAGCTGGAATTTCCTGGTTATCGTGCGCGCGCGACGACCAAACGAGATAGATCGATGAGTCAAATCGGGATCGCGAAACGTTACCTGGGGTGGTACAGTAGTCTCGAACGTCTGGACATGGGATCGGTTTGCACACGCCGGGATCTTCGGGATAGACAGGAGGTGGACACGGCCTCTCGGACTGCTGACACAGTTCCTGTTTCTCGTCGGGCTGCGAGGAGCAGTCTTCGGGGACCCGTTGCTCCTTCTCGTCTTCGGCGAGCTCGCACGGTTTCGCTTTGTCGTCGCGGGGCTCCTTGCAGGAAGAGTAATTGCGAACGTTCTCGGAAACAGATTTGAACCCGGCTAACAAATCTTTACGCGGCCGCACGGCGCACGACGAATGGACGGAGAAATAAAATTTGGTTAACGAGTGCCGGGCGAGCGAAGGACGAAGTTCCTTGGAGAGCATCCAAGAGTCGTTCGGCGCCGAAAGGAACTGCGATAGCAAACCTCTGTCGATGCTCTTGTTCGTTGCACCGACTGCAATCGTTAACTCGTCAGATCGTATGCAGACCAGGATACTTATTCAAGAAATGCAATAGCGTTCCGGAAGCGAGTAAAATAAGAGGAAAACTGATCTACGTTTCGAGCATTTCGAACTATCCCGATTACAATAAACAGAATCGAAGCACGTTTTATGGACAATTATTTCCCGGAGTGCGTCTCACGCGTTCCACTCCCATAATTGCGTTGCTTCAAGTCTTCGAGCGAACTACTCCGATTACAACAAAGAGAAGAATCGAACTGTTTTTTTTATAGAAAACCGTTTGCCGGAGGCCATCCAATGTGTTGCGAGCAAATAACGGCGAAGCTTTTCTTTTGACTGCGCGTCCCGTTCGACGTTTCAAAGAGGAATTAAATATCACGTATCCGGTCGATAGCTCGATCGGTCTATTGTGAACAGCTTAATAGCGCGGAAATATTCCCGGGGAGAATGAAGATCTAACCTTTTTTGTATTCAATTACGCGTGCCCTTTTCTCGCTCGAAATTTCGGTTTCGTTCGGGAAAATCGTGCCGGTTTTAATTAACGGCGGCCGCGTTACACCGCTGACGAGCATCAACGAGGGGAGCTTCATCCTGTAGAACGCCATGGCTCACGGTTCTCGCGTATTCCGAGTCTCACTCGCAATTCCTAAGCCTCCTAACGAAGCTACGTCGTCGTCGTGGTTCGATACATTTTTCTACGGAAATTGAACGCGTGTCCCGTGGATGCGCACGTCGGGTATACGTCGTCGTCGCCTCGTCGTTTTCGCGATCGGACTCTTTTGTCACGTAAACTCGTCCTCCTTTGTTATAGCATATTTTCACGTGTGCGAACTACTTAAGGAATTCCACCGCCGACGTTTTCCATGCTCGGAATTTTTCGGTCCGGTGATAAACTTGATAAAGACGGTTCGCGAAAATATTCGGTGTCTTATTACACGGGAAATAATATTTCGACGTTTTCTGTGCGAAAAATTGGCGTGAATTCAGCGAGTTTTTCGTTATTTTTCCAGAACGACGGAGAACACGCACTACTCCTTTCTGTGCTTATCACTTCGTTCCATGACAAGCATCGCGTTTCCGGTACACGAACGTTCGTTCTCTATGACGCTCGCGAATCAGCCGTATTTATAGCAGTCCTTCCGCTATTCTGTAATACTTGTTGCGAAGCTTCGATCCCCGGCCCGCGGAGATCTATCAGAGGCGAATCAGGTACGCGCAATTCATCGTATATCTTCACGTTTTCCGATATATTTTTATAACGTCAGTATTATTCCGGTGAAACTGTATACGTTAAGCTCGCAAATTGACTCGCTTCGCGTTTCCCGTTTCACGTATTTTTCCTGTTTCATTTATTTTTTTTATCGTGAAATAGCGTCAATATTATTTTACTGAAACTGTATTTAGCTTGCAAATCGATTCCGTTCGTGTTTGCCATTTCAAATTGTGTATCAACCAATTTAACATTCAGTTCGGAATAATACTGAACTGCATAGATTCATCTAAGATTAAAATACACAAAACTAATATAGCTTCCCTAGTAAAATATTTTGCTAGTTAGTTGTTTTGAAATAATAATTCAGGTTTCACAACATATNCAGCTTCCCTAGTTAAACATTTTGCTAGTTAGTTGTTTTGAAATAATAATTCAGGTTTCACAACATATTTCTATATCATCGAGTATTGTCAATGTTATTTTAGTGAAACTGTATTAAGCTTGCAAATTGATTCACTTCGTGCTTGCCATTTCGCAGTGTGACATTTAATGTGAAATTATTCCAAATGTTACCAAAGTGCAAAGGTTGCTCTAATTGTAAGATCAAAATAGAGTGGCTTCCATTAATATTCGGACACATTTCAAAACGGGATAACATTGTTAGTATTGGATCAAAGAACTTTGTCTTCTGTGGAATTTTAGAAAGCTTAATTTACTATAGAATTTTTAACAAAAAATTAAAAGAAATGAGTATTCATTGAAATCGCGAAGAAAATAGTAAAGGCTACAGTTTTTAAGTTTTTTATTAGGGTTTGTAATAAAAATTGAAAGTGTTTCGTTTGCAGATCTAAGTAAGTTGTATGCAAAGTTTCATCAAAATCGATCAATATTGCTATGCGTTATGAGCGATTAGAAATTGAAAAAATCGCAGTTCTCCACAACTTTCAATCTACGACTACGACTACGATAAATTGACGAATTTTTACATGTTTCGATATGTCTAACTCTTTTATGGTTTCATGGATTTTTATAAAACTTTATACATTTATATAACACTTTTAGATCTACAAACGGGATGTTTGAAATTTTTACTAGAGTCTCCAATAAAAAAGTTAAACATCATGATCTTTTGACGAATAGTAATTTATTTTCATGCGAACTATAATAAATACATTCGCACTAAAATAATACATTTAAGATTTTAACGAATAGTAATTTATTTTCATTGTTTGTTACAAATTACATAGTAAACTAAGCCTTTTAAAAGCCCACAAAAAATTAAGTTAGTGGGATCAATATTAAAAAACTTATTCTATTTTTAATTGCATCCGGATATTAATGGGAGTCACTATATATGTATACAAAATTAATAGATTTTTCTTAAGAAAATCTTCCGCTTTTGCTTGTTTTGAAACTTTTCCATACGAATCGATGCGATTAGATTAATAAAACAGCAAGATAAATGGAGCTGCGCTTAAAATGCAGTCTCGACGAAGCGCCAGAGTGTCTGAGGTCAGTAGGAAGTAGTAAACACGTCGTCCTGTATATCACGACCCAGCATTGCAATAGTAGAAAAATCATTTTCTCGTATATTTTCGTTCTCAGAAGAAAAGCGCTTAGTCTGCCATCGACCAATTTTTTCAGAGATCCAAACAGAATTCTCCTTGTACATAATTTCGCGAATTATTTCAGTGAACTATTACAACGGTTTGCATCTTAACATTGAAACTCGCGTTTGGCTCAGGCCGATTCTCTGAGCGAGCAAATTATTCGATTACGGCCGTCGAAAGTTCGAAAGTGTATGCGAGGAGGCGGTGGTACAGAAAACTGAGATAACTGTAATTTAATGTCGCGGCCAGGAGGACAGGCGGGCTCGCGAGATCCATTTCTTTCAATAAATTCCGGTGGAGAGCCGGCGAGGCTCGTACTTCTCGAACCTTTGACATTAGCCGAGCAATTTCCGACGAAACCTCTAAAAGATGTTTACGATCGTCGGTTCTAAAGCGCAAAGAGCACGCGGCTCAGAAATGCCAACGTAACGAGCTCTTTCTATTAATGAAAGCCGACGAGAAACGCAATGAAAGGATCGTTAGAGTTCGAACAGAAAAGGTTGAACTAAGAAGCAGCAATTAATTCTCGAATCTGGGGAACGGGGAGATGGTCATGGATCCGGTCCGACTCGATTCACTGCTCTAAAACTTCGACGAAATAATAATTAATCGCCGAAGGAGGTCTTCGTCGCCGGTATCGATTCTCCGCGATTGCGTCATTGGAATTTGCAACTGGCTTCGGAAACGATCGCGCGAAGTCGTTTCTCGTAAGCAAACATTATTTTTGGCGGACCTCGATTCAATTATGCGTTAACCTCGAATCAACAATATCCGAGAATGTAATGTTCCGTCCAAAGAGTCGTACGTTTTCTCTTGTGTCAAAGATAACAGAAATTCAATTAGGAAGATAATTCCGAACGGAAGTGAATGACAGACAAACTGAATACTGACGCGATCCCTTTTACAATTAATTATTAAACGGAACTAATCGATCGCGAGTAGACCGGGGCGTTTGTTCAAAGGGAATTCTCATTAGATTTCATTTGTTTAATTGACATCCTATAAATCCCCAGCGGTTTAATTATTACCCGTTGCTCAGACTCCCCAATTAATTTGTTACGTCAGAAAGTATAATTGAATCTCTTAAAAAATGTAAATTACGCGTGTACCGAGAAGAGCCGAGTGCGTGGATACGTGGGTGCACTAATTTTCAAAGACAACGCCTCTTCTGTGGCGGTAGGGGCTCAGTCATGAAATGGCGCAGAATGGAAATGATGATAATTATTGCCCGACGATGGAGCAGGAACAATGGGATCGCGCTCGTCTGGCGGCTCCTGGAAAACGGGGATACTCCGATGCGCCTTGCGCGGCAACCTTTGACATTTCGAGAGTCCGGGTCGAAGTGCTTCCACCCCTCTCGCCCACCGGGCGGACCGGGTGCCCGTAGAGGTACGACGAGCCCGTTTTCCACCAGCCCCACGTCCGATCCTGTAAACTTCTGTATACGCCGGGGCTCAAAACTTTCGGTACAGTTCCACTCCATTATTTACAGTTCAATTATTCGCCGAGTCGAATATCCGATAGCTCGCGTCTTTAGCCTAAGGGTCGCGGCAGAAAGAATTTATTTAAGACCCGCTGAACTCTGGTCTTAAAGCGAAGCTCATACTCTTATCTTCGAAAGATCGCGTCCCCGATAAAAATATTACGTACCAAGGACGCAATTATTTGCTTAGTCAAACAGCCGATAGCTCGTATAGGAAAAATTTATCTGAGAGCCGTTCAATTCTGTTCTTACATCAAAATTTGCGCACTTCCACCTCCGGCAGATCGTTCTCGATAAAAATATCATGTACCAGAGGAACGAAATTATTTGCTTAGTCAAATGTCTGATAACTTACATCTTCGGCTCGAGGGGCGTAACCAGAAAGT
>SMSR01012332.1:0-10145 GCA_019453355.1 Ceratina japonica
GTACTTATGCACCGTTTGAGTTCAATTACGTTTCGTGCAATTATGAGTTTTGCATGAATTTAGAAGAGTTTACCGTTTTAGAATATTTAAAGTGAAACTGTGCGTAAGACAAATGGACAAATCTATGTGACTCATGAAAGTACGTAGTCATTCCACGATTTACGATTCGCCTTCACATGTTAAAAAGTTTGCCAGTCAACTGAGTCTTTCGAGGTCCGCTGAACTGGCTCTCACGAGATTTTCTTAGATTTCTTCGAGATTTACAGCTTGGAATAAAACCGACTTAAATCCCGGTACATAATTGAATCGCTGGGAGAATTTACTCGAGAGGAAATTCAATTTATAACTGTTCGAATTTCACAATTTCTTTCTTCTGCCGATTCGATCGAATTTTTCAATTGACGAATGTATTTGTAAACACTACTCGTGTATAATATACGTTTAATGTGACAGAATAAAACTGAGATTTATCACATGTATAAAGCACGTGCTAGTACGTGACGGAACCAGTCGATTGATAACGTGAGGTGAAGATTATATGCTAAGGAGACGTCGTAATGCGCATCGAAGAATATTAATTAGCACGCCACCATATCGATAGTTTCCCCATCGATTCTTCCAATATATGCAAAAAAATGCTAGTGTATTGAAAAAAAACACATTAAAAAACAAAATTTGTACAAAATTTAATCATACTCATGATTGATTAATATATATATTTTCTTAATGTTTCAAGAATTTCTGGACGTTTTTCTACATCTCCAGAACATCCTTAAATGGACCAGCTTACATTCTGTCTGTGGTCGTGAAAGTGTTTCAAAAAGGAAATATCATTGTTTGGAAAACTTAGTCAATATCCTTCGCTGCGGTCAAGTTCTCCCACATTTTCTCGTCCTACGAGAAGAAGGAAGCGAGAGAGGACGGCCTGTATTACGTAACATCATTTGTAAATTCGCGATAATTAGAAGAGGGCGTCTCTCACCTGCGAGTGCCCCTTCTCTCCTTTCTTTTCTCCCTCTCTACCTTTCTTCTTCTTTACAGACCTAACGTTTCTCCGGCTTTCGCTCTCTTCCATCGTTGGTAGTCCATGGGGAAGGTGTTTTTTGAGAGAGAGAGCCGTGAGTTATATTATATAATCTGTGCGCCCACGCGGTCAATTATTATTCGGATTGTTCGAAATAACTATATTCTACTTTGAATCTTTTTTCAAGGTTTTACAGAGTCTTACAAGCAATTTAATTTAATAGTCGACGGTTTTCGCGTGGTCAACCTTCGAGTTCGATTTTGATTTTTTGTTCACGTGGCTGCGAGCCACGTTCCGATCCGATTGTTTCGACCATTTAATTTCGAAATTAATTAGGATAGCTTTATTTGTACGATTTCTTTGTAAATTTCTTTATAATAGTTAAATATATTTATTTTTTTTGTTACTATCTAACTCATCGTGGATTTGGTATCGGTATCTGGATGCTCGACCCTTATTGCGGCATTGCGTATTAGTTCGTTCGCTTGCAATTCTGGCATCTCGTCTATTCGACAGAGTTTCTCGGTTCGTCATTTACAACCGCGAATAAATACTGCACAGAGTTGACCGAGTTCTATGATATATATCGGTATATCGACATAGGTCGAATCGGCAACAATCATTTTCACGTGAAGATATCTGTCTTAGAAATGATATTTCCTTGTCTTCATAATAATTTGCTTCATCCTTCAACGATTTTGTTTCCCCTCATATTTTTAATTCTGATCTCGGTCTTATTAAATTTTTGCATTACATATTCACATATTAAGTATAAGTACATTTTTGAAGAATTTGCTTTTTCTGAGACGAAATGATAAATCTTTCTTATTTTTTAAATGATATCTCTTTTATTCTTCGCCCATCGTTTTAATCTCTATCAGTTTGTAATTATGATTTTCTAGTTCGATTAACACAATTTACTTTTCTTTCTATCTTTTCTTCCTATCTTCCTATATTTTCCCTATCGTTAGAAAATAAAAGCCATAGCAATTGATATGCAACGCAGTGAGAGAAATGCTTTCTCAAAGGAGACATTTGTGGAATACCTGCTTATCTCCAATGGGAATTTCTTTGGTAAGGGTCTCTGAGGAAGAGAACGAGTTCGCGATCAATCGACTACTGGGAAGATTGGAAGCCCCCTGGGAGTTGAACGCGAGCGCGAACGTGCATGACGTGCGATTCGCTCCGATTCTTACTACTTTTACGTGCGTACATTGTAAACTCGTTCGCGCGTGAAATTGCACGCGCAGAGAGAAAGGATAGGAAGAAGTCTTTTCAGTGGTTGACAATGGTTACGCTTGGTTTAGGCTACGTTAGACAATAAACGACGAAGGTACACTGTAGAAAATTCTTGAACACCGTTCACTGGCTCTCGAATAGCCTCGGGCACGTCTTCGCGATGAACAAGGTGAGTTTCTGTCTTGAATCCGAGACACACTCTCAAAGGCAGCCGGTGTATACGCATCAACGTCTCCTATTCATCTCATTCTAACTCGTACGAGGAATTCATCGTTATTTTAACTCAGAGTAGCAAGTAGAAAGCAAATTTTCATTATTTAAAGTATTTGAGTATCCACAAACTAGATTCTTCACTTAACAACGGATTTTATTTCTATACTTATAAACCACGTTGACGTTTGAGGATAGAGTTATTCGTACATCGGTAGTCTGTATTGTATTATCTAGACCAGGTACATATCTACACACGCACGTGCACATACACAAATGAAACGTCATTCAACAAAAATAGTACCCAATAAAATTCCAACTTCATGATTAGTTAAATACAATTCAAAATTTATATTACTCTTATTATTGATTTTGGAGTCATACCTCATAGAGTCTCGAGCGGGAATTTGATTATTACGCACTATTTTAAATTTAATTCACACCATTTACTATATTTACATACGTACAAGAATGCTACATGATGCTTCCTTAAATTTTTACTAATATTAGGTCCGAGCGAAAGCTCGTGCCCGATTTTTAAAAGCGGATGAGATTTTATCATACTTCGATGTAGCAAAGCCCTAAGTTTTAGCATTATGTTGCAAATCATTCGTACGACAGTACTTGCATAAGTCTGACTAGGAGATACGAAATCAGTCGAGGTTTAGGATGATTTAAGTTGATCTGCGTATGAGAATGAATTTCAATATGAAGAAAGGAAAATATAATTTTGCTATGCTATCTTATAATATAATAGTTTCGCGAGAGGGCCAGAGTGTTGGAATTGTAACGGAAAACATTTGTATACTTGGGCTGTGTTCCTAAAAACGATTTTCTCGATTTAAAAATAATGATTTTTATCTGTACGACAAACTTCGATCTCGCTAACCCAGATACCAAGACAATATCTAGCAAATTTGCGGCAAACTAGTGCATCACGAAGTCCAGCAATACTATGCGCTTCATGAGTGCTCACCTTTGGGACAGCTAATGATTCAATTAGGATAAGAAGTATTTGTACACTCTTGACGATATTCTGTTTAGAACATATTTTAACCATATTTGAGTGATGGTATGCTGCTAAAATTTACATATAGTTTACGCTGCCCAACGCATGCAATATGATTCATATGTTCGTGCACATTTTCGTCAAATTTCGATCATGCGATGATTATACATATACAGGATGGATCAATATCTTTTAGAAATGGAATATTGTCGTTATTTTTGGAGATACGAAAAAGTTTTATTAACCAAAATTGTTACTTTAAAGAATACTATTTATAATGTTTCATATGTATCAATATGAATATGTGTAGATAGAAGAATTACGACTATGAAATCTTCATAACTCTTCTAACAAACATATATATGTATATAATAAATATACAGAATGTTATAGTATTAATTAAATTAAACAATCTTGGTTGATAAAACTTTTTCGTATTTCCAAAAATGACGAAAATATTCCATTTCTAAAAGCTACTGGCCCACTCTGTATATGTACGCATAATCATGGCATAATAATCGCATCGTTTTTTTCTCTCCACAGAACATTGTTTTCTATGTAAATAATTTAAGGAAGTTCAGTGGTTACAAAAAAATGCACAGAAAGAAATAAAATTCCTAGGTTTGTTTCTTCTTAGTATGACAAAATCCCTTGATTTTTTTCAATATTTATTATAAGCCATTTTTGTGAGAATGAAGGAATGAAAATCGAGGTTGTTACCATTGTCTCTTATGGGAGTCACGCTTTTTGACTTAAAGATACGGAGAATACTATGCGAAAAATATAGAGACTGAAATGAAACAAATATATTTGTAAAGATTATAAACTGAAGAACAATTTAGCATTGTAAATATTTGCCCTTATAAGGCATTTCAAACAGTAATATGTAAAAAGCCGCAAGAATCTTAACCTTTTATTCACATCACAGATGATTCTCAAGGAAACGTGACAACACCGAGCTAATGAAAATACATACAGATATACTTACNGAATACCTGCTTATCTCCAATGGGAATTTCTTTGGTAAGGGTCTCTGAGGAAGAGAACGAGTTCGCGATCAATCGACTACTGGGAAGATTGGAAGCCCCCTGGGAGTTGAACGCGAGCGCGAACGTGCATGACGTGCGATTCGCTCCGATTCTTACTACTTTTACGTGCGTACATTGTAAACTCGTTCGCGCGTGAAATTGCACGCGCAGAGAGAAAGGATAGGAAGAAGTCTTTTCAGTGGTTGACAATGGTTACGCTTGGTTTAGGCTACGTTAGACAATAAACGACGAAGGTACACTGTAGAAAATTCTTGAACACCGTTCACTGGCTCTCGAATAGCCTCGGGCACGTCTTCGCGATGAACAAGGTGAGTTTCTGTCTTGAATCCGAGACACACTCTCAAAGGCAGCCGGTGTATACGCATCAACGTCTCCTATTCATCTCATTCTAACTCGTACGAGGAATTCATCGTTATTTTAACTCAGAGTAGCAAGTAGAAAGCAAATTTTCATTATTTAAAGTATTTGAGTATCCACAAACTAGATTCTTCACTTAACAACGGATTTTATTTCTATACTTATAAACCACGTTGACGTTTGAGGATAGAGTTATTCGTACATCGGTAGTCTGTATTGTATTATCTAGACCAGGTACATATCTACACACGCACGTGCACATACACAAATGAAACGTCATTCAACAAAAATAGTACCCAATAAAATTCCAACTTCATGATTAGTTAAATACAATTCAAAATTTATATTACTCTTATTATTGATTTTGGAGTCATACCTCATAGAGTCTCGAGCGGGAATTTGATTATTACGCACTATTTTAAATTTAATTCACACCATTTACTATATTTACATACGTACAAGAATGCTACATGATGCTTCCTTAAATTTTTACTAATATTAGGTCCGAGCGAAAGCTCGTGCCCGATTTTTAAAAGCGGATGAGATTTTATCATACTTCGATGTAGCAAAGCCCTAAGTTTTAGCATTATGTTGCAAATCATTCGTACGACAGTACTTGCATAAGTCTGACTAGGAGATACGAAATCAGTCGAGGTTTAGGATGATTTAAGTTGATCTGCGTATGAGAATGAATTTCAATATGAAGAAAGGAAAATATAATTTTGCTATGCTATCTTATAATATAATAGTTTCGCGAGAGGGCCAGAGTGTTGGAATTGTAACGGAAAACATTTGTATACTTGGGCTGTGTTCCTAAAAACGATTTTCTCGATTTAAAAATAATGATTTTTATCTGTACGACAAACTTCGATCTCGCTAACCCAGATACCAAGACAATATCTAGCAAATTTGCGGCAAACTAGTGCATCACGAAGTCCAGCAATACTATGCGCTTCATGAGTGCTCACCTTTGGGACAGCTAATGATTCAATTAGGATAAGAAGTATTTGTACACTCTTGACGATATTCTGTTTAGAACATATTTTAACCATATTTGAGTGATGGTATGCTGCTAAAATTTACATATAGTTTACGCTGCCCAACGCATGCAATATGATTCATATGTTCGTGCACATTTTCGTCAAATTTCGATCATGCGATGATTATACATATACAGGATGGATCAATATCTTTTAGAAATGGAATATTGTCGTTATTTTTGGAGATACGAAAAAGTTTTATTAACCAAAATTGTTACTTTAAAGAATACTATTTATAATGTTTCATATGTATCAATATGAATATGTGTAGATAGAAGAATTACGACTATGAAATCTTCATAACTCTTCTAACAAACATATATATGTATATAATAAATATACAGAATGTTATAGTATTAATTAAATTAAACAATCTTGGTTGATAAAACTTTTTCGTATTTCCAAAAATGACGAAAATATTCCATTTCTAAAAGCTACTGGCCCACTCTGTATATGTACGCATAATCATGGCATAATAATCGCATCGTTTTTTTCTCTCCACAGAACATTGTTTTCTATGTAAATAATTTAAGGAAGTTCAGTGGTTACAAAAAAATGCACAGAAAGAAATAAAATTCCTAGGTTTGTTTCTTCTTAGTATGACAAAATCCCTTGATTTTTTTCAATATTTATTATAAGCCATTTTTGTGAGAATGAAGGAATGAAAATCGAGGTTGTTACCATTGTCTCTTATGGGAGTCACGCTTTTTGACTTAAAGATACGGAGAATACTATGCGAAAAATATAGAGACTGAAATGAAACAAATATATTTGTAAAGATTATAAACTGAAGAACAATTTAGCATTGTAAATATTTGCCCTTATAAGGCATTTCAAACAGTAATATGTAAAAAGCCGCAAGAATCTTAACCTTTTATTCACATCACAGATGATTCTCAAGGAAACGTGACAACACCGAGCTAATGAAAATACATACAGATATACTTACCATTTTTATGTTAAGTATTCAATATATTCACGTATTCACGTATTCAAATATGATAGGAAATATAATTTGCTTATATGATTTATTGATAACTCCACATGGCTAAATGCACTTTTTTTTTAACAATTCTGCATTTCCCCCAGTACTTCTCCGTCGACATCGTAAAATTTTTAGCTTAGATTGCTACAAGCAAAGCTGGAAGTCAATATGGCCGATCGATTGCAGGCCGGCAACGTAAAAACTATCAAGACAACTTTTATGCAGTGTTGTCACGTTTTATTCACGATTTTATAATCAAAATAAATGATGCAAAACTACTTAGAAATTAACAAAAATATTTTATTACAAAATCAATACGTATAAAAACTACTTTTTTTATAAGATTTTGGTTTGTTTATTAGTAAATTTGTTATTTTTAGGCATTCAATTTTGTTTACTTAAAGATGGTATTGCCAATGTTAAAGGATAGGAAACCTCTCCCGCTCTTCACCTCCCCTCATGACACCACTGAACCTCCTTAACATGAAGAATTCGATTGACAGGAGACAAATTCGTATGACCAACGTCAAACGGTAAGTTATCTGATTATTTCCGATGTTTAATTGGTTGTAGCTTCATCAATGCCGTCATTTATTTACTTCCAATTTACGCAAAATTTAATAAAACTTGTACGTCGAAAAGTAAGGATCGTATATAAATTATATTTGAAGAAATCAATGATGCTATGTAATGATTATAAATTGTCTTCATAAGTTTATGTCAAATTAACAACATATGTTATGACTATAGTGAGAAAATTCACATGAATGTAACAATGTAAAAATAGTGATGAAAAACATAAATGTATTTGTTCGTTGCATGACTACTAGTTGAACTCGCGAAATGATACAAAATTTGTGTAAATACATGTATTCAAAGAGAATTTGCTGCAAATTGTTTTCAATTGTTGATAAATTAATTTCCATATCTGATGATGTTCATGAAAGTGTGTATCTGAGTAAGTTTCCATGAAAGGTGCTTGTAAAAACAGTGATGGTAAACGGAAGACCTCCATAAAAAAATGTTGTCATGAAATGTGAATGACTACCTGAATGAAATAATATTTCATTTCAAATCAGGCACTGACTTCTGCTTCGACCCAATATGTCAATTGAATGCTGGAATGGATCTACATTGTTCTTGGCAAATGTTCGTTTTTAAGACATTTATTTGTCGAAGTGTACCGAGATTTATAACAAATACACAAAGCTTCTTACCTCTCGTTTTCAATCGTCTATTCGCTACATAATTTAAATTGAAAATATTGTCCATTGTGCTTCTGCCTTCTTTGAACGCTTCCAACATCTTATTTCTTAGTATTCCTTCTTTCAGTCTGTTCCCCAGATTTTCTACTCTGTCACTATCTTCCTTTTTGGAGATTGGTGTTACAACCCCGTCTCTATATCGTTTTGGAAAGCCTCTCCCATACCTTTTATTGAATATTTCCGTTATCGATCTTTCTCCTCGTATTCACAATTCATTTTCCAATCCATCTTCTCCTGCCAAACACTGAATCCGGAAGCAGAAATGCTCTATCACGTATGTATGTATCACTTCCAAAAAATAGTAGTTTCTATAAAACTGGATCATTTTGGGGAAAATTAGGTATTACATAAATGCTAAGAGCACGAGAAAATTAATCTCTGATTCGATAGATAGAGGAGACTTTCCATGATTTATCCATCTAAACTACTTTTTGTTTCGAAGAAATCGTGTACAGGAATTTGTGTGTTTTACCTCGTTTCTCCCAATAATCATGACTTCTCACAAAAAACCGTTATTTTTCTGAAACAATACATGAGATACAGTAATTTTACTTTCGGATTTGTTTTGACATGAGAAACTCCATATCGAAGAGTGAAAGAAGTTGTTCTCGTTGGATTGTGTAATCAGAAAAAACACTTAAATTATGCTAAGTGCATTATCCACATTTTCCTTCAGAAAACTGATGGAAAGTGAAAAAAGTAAAGGCAAATAATAATAAAATGTTTGCTCAGTGATAAAAACAAGTCGTGTCTAAGTCGTTCGCATCCATCCATAATATTGTCGAAGCTGTTATCAAGGTTTGTGTCGGGTCCCGATAAGACCGTTCACCTATCCGCGGAAAAATCTCCAGGCAGCAGCGCGAGGAAAACTTGGGGGAAACTATCGATTTCGGGAAAACAGCGCGTTCGTGTGCTGGCTAGCAGACAGACGCAGAAAATCACCGCATAAAAGCTGGGGACTGGTCCCCATATCGCGGACAAACGGCCTGATAAGGCGAGCTTCAGTTCCACGCTTTCAAATAATTCCTCTCAACCTCCTTCTATCGCAAAAGTTGTCTGCAAATATTTGCAATGCCTGGTCTGCGCGAGACGAGACATTTCATTCTCTTCCCTCCCACAGCTGATTGCTAGACTCGATTCTGGACTGTTGGAAATAGTCCTCTTAAGTTAATTGACGGAAATTCAGAGTTCCAACAGATCAAATTTGTAAGATTGTTTTGAATGTATGGGGACAAATAATGCCAGGCTTCGACAATATGTATATAGGGTGTTAAAAAAAAGCATTAAATATTTATATGACGTATAGGGCACACTGTAATGAGTAAAAAAGCTGTAGTAAACGTATGTAGGTCCAAAGATGAACCGTTTCTGAGATATAAACATTTTTTTTGAAACATATTATTAATATTATTAATAATTTATTATTAAATTTATTGATATTATTAATATTATTAAATATTTTTTATATTATTGGTATTAAAATAATATTAAAATAATAATTTTCTATTAAAATAATATTAAAATAATTGAAATCCCACATTTCTGTCGAATTATTTGACAAGCATGGTGGATTCAGTTACGTAGTTCTTCAAACAAAATTTCAATTACTTTAATATTATTTTAATATCAATAATATTAAAAATATTTAATAATCTTATTAATATTAATAATATTTTTTAAACAAAAATGTTTATATCTCAGAAACGTTTGACCTTTGGACCTATGTTTACTAAAGCTTCTTTACTCAGTACAGTGTGCCTTATACACCATATAAATATTTAATGATTTTTTTTTTAACACCCTATATACATATACAGGGTATCTCATTATAATCTTTACACGCGATCTTCTCGAAAAATGTTAATTTTTCGAAAAAAAATGTTGAGACGGAACATACTCTATTTGAAGGGGGGACATGCAATGGTGGACACTGTTTTTTTCTATTATAGATGGAGGCGCCTCCGAGA
>SMSR01012337.1:0-49032 GCA_019453355.1 Ceratina japonica
AAAGTGAGAATTATAAGTAAATAATTGAAATTCCATTAAAAAGTTAATAATAATGTTTTAAAATAAAATGTGAGAAACAGAACTTAATTATGAATTTAAGATTAATCTAAGCAGTAAAAGGATAAAAATCCCGCAGTTGTATAGCGTTCATGAGATTAGGTGTTTCGAATGTTGTTTATACGAATCGCACAGCAATTATAATTATCAGCTTCCATGAAAATTAGCTCGTCGCGTCGGTAGAACTGGAAAGTAATTACACATAATTTCACGTTTCATATCCACCTGCGGATGTAACGAAACCGGCCGACAACTTTTTGCTTCGCCAATAATTTTAGCAACGAGGACGCGCCTAATTGCCGATCAACGGTTAGCCGTCCTTAGCGGCTTTTCTTTTGCGCGCGTGTCGTCGGGTTCTCATGTCGCGTGTCTAACAGGATCTTCGCCGAGTTCGCAAAAGATTCCACGAGACGATTGGACCGGACTGCCATGGCCGCGCCGCGCGTCGCGTCGCGTCGTAGCGGACATGAAAAACGGGAATTTTCACGGTGATTGGATGCAGGAGGGACGCAAAAACCGGAAGCTCCGCTAACCTTGATTCTTTTGCGGGAGATTAACTAGCCGCGTTCAGTGACCGTTAAGTCAGATCAGGTGCAATCAACGAGATAATCCAGCTTAATTATCGCAATTAAGCCAGAGATAGGTCGTCGCTGCTGCAATTACGAAGACAGAGAAGTCGCGTCTCTTTCGTTTCGAAATTGTCCGCAAGTTTCGTAAAAAGTAATAATTGTCGCAACGAGTATATCTTGTGCAGACGTTCAAGAATTCAGAACGATATCATACTTCCTTTAGTATCCTGTGCAAAATTATTACACATGGCTTCGTCGCGATTAGAATATTTGTTATATCTTCTAATTAATATTGACAGTCAAGCAGCTTCTAACAGGAGACGTGAAATACAGTAAGTTTTAACTTATTGTCAGAACTTGCTTGAAATCCGAAAGTGGCGAGCATCAAGAGAGTTACATTCGGTCATAACGAATGCCTTGAGAACTTTTGAGTGATCCAGACATCATGATCCAAAAAAAGTATCATACATTACAGCGGGCATTACAAATTGTGGCTATTATACTTGATTCCCCCGGAGATGAAGACACATCGTCGCAAAAAGGCAACGTAAATTCCATTTTTTTCCACGGCACCTATAATTTTTGGAAATCACAGTGGAGAATCGGCCCTCTTAATTTTTGAATTTCGCACTGAGGCCGCTGCGGGATGAAATATGATTTTCCAGCCCCTGATTCGCCACCGGTTGACCGGTACGTGAGCGCATAGGCGAGGCAGCGTCCGAAATCCCGCGTTCGCATTCGTGTCCATTACCATCTGGCGCAATTTTCGTGATAATTTATATCCGACGGGCTAAAGACGCGCGCCCCGCTGCGCCCTTAATTCCGGAATTAATCTCTGACCGCGCGCGACCGATTAATCCGCAATCGAAAGCGCGCTACCGATTACGCAAGTACGCAGCGCGACGTTTAATCCAATTGAAATTACCGATGCTAATGAGACAGTTCGACGTAAATCCATAATTCAATATCCTCTTGTCTCTGCGACTGCCTACCGATTTGAGAACAAAAGCCGATAAATTACTCGCGCTATAGTGAAGGTGAATTTAATACTAAACTGCACATTATTTGTCCGGATAAGTAAATTTATTATAATTATTCTTAACTTGTATAATTATTCAACATCGTTCATTTTAATATTCTATCTGAAAAATGTTAACCGAATTTGCGGACGTTCTCCAATATCGTTGAACTCTTGTATAAGTGGAGGACGATTCGTCACGGTGGCGAAAGAGTCCGCTGGGAATGCGCGCCGCTGAAAATTCAAGCGGCGCGTTCCCTCGCTGATTCCCCAACAACAGAGAACAGCGGCGAAAAAAGGAGGAGACTAGTAGGTGGCGGGCATGAAACGCGCCGCGGCAAACAAATCCGGCAGACGAATATCGCGGGGACCATTTATCACCGGCAGCATCATCCATCTCTCGCAGCTGGAAATCTCTATTTGCATCCGTGGCTTATCTGGCGTCAGCCGGTGCCAGCGTCGTGCGTTGCCGCCGACGTCGTCGACGATGATGACGACGATTACGTCCGAGCCACGCCAGACCAGTGTCGCGAATCTCGAAGACACTCGCATAACGAATCGCTCGGAAATTAACGGCGTCCCCTGTGCACGCTTATGGTAATTCAACGATATGCTAGTTTCTCGTTTATACGTTGACTTCAACCGTCCTCCTATCTTGTTATGGCCGATTGGACATGCAAAGATTGGATAATATATTTTGTCGTTCGATTTTTCCTCGTAGTCAAGTTTCATATTTTGTATTTTATACCGTTTCCATTTAAGACGTAAAATCTGATCAATGTATTGCTTTTTTATCATTGTGGAATTATCAAGGTAGGAAAACAAATTTTGTTAAATTCATAATATTTACTATCAAGACGAGAATTTTATTTCTGCTAATTGCAGGAAACATAGTTCTCTTCGGCGGAGTTTATTAGCGAAAAGTTAATTAGCTCATGAGACCCGCATGTTATACGTCCATTTAATTTATGTCCAAGATACCGAAAAGGAATGTAGTATTAAACTTGCATATTTTGAGAAACTGAACCTGTTAAACCACAGTCAATTTACCATTATTAACTAGATCATTATTTATAAGCGACACCTGCCAAGTTTCACTTGCTCATTAAGCAAAATCCAATTAATTCTCGTACCTACGGTATAAAGTATATTAAAAAAATAGCACATGACCATTTATTATTACAAAGATTATGCATATGCGTTCCGCTCGAGAGCAAACGCGGGTTCTTCCAAATTCGGAAACAGTTTAAAGAAGAAGCCGACGTGATAAAAGAATAATTAATGATCCCTGCCATCGTTAAGAATTTCTTAGGTCGTGACCCGAGTCGGGGACACTCAAGTTTCGCGTACTCGTGAAATGCTCGTGAAACTTTCGTTCGCTAGTCACCGAAAGTACGCGCGGCGCGCGGCTTATTCTTCAGAAACGTTCGACCGGACGAAATCAAAGGGGAACCGGTCGGACACGAGCGAAAGTCGTCAGTTAATGTTGCCGATTTCTCGATACCTGAACACGGTCAGATTGACTCGTAATTGCACTCATTATCGTAGAATTTGATTCGTGCGTGTTCGCCGGGAGATATTCCGGACACGCGCGCGTGTACTCCGTGTACATGCGTGCGCGGCGGCGCGCTGCGAGTAAAATTGCGTCCACCTTGATTTCGCGGGAACGCATGAAAATAGAGATTAATCGAGGGAACGCGACCAGGTGCGGCTCGATCGCGAGTTCGTAAAACGGGCGTAAAAATCCTGTTACCGAGGAACGTCCGCGTGTTGGAAACGAATCGCGCTTCACCGAGAGAAGATTGATGAGATCCTCGAGGACGAGCCGTCGTTTTAATTCAACCCCGTTTGCCCCGAACGACTTCGCGTACTCTTTTTTTTATGCTCATTGCGAAATTTACAGGGGTTATGCGAGTTTTATGGCCGTACATTGCTCCCGTGAATTATTGCGTAGCAATTTGCCCGGTAAAAATAGTTTTACGTATCTGAACCCCAAACGCCGTGTTTATAACCCGCCAACCGATGAGAGATTTTATACTTTATTATTTTCCTCTCTTAGATTACTTACTATAAATATGTATTAATATTATTAATTTTTATTACTATTTTCTTTATATTCTAAATTTAATTTTACGCGGTGGAAGTTATTTTTATCACGTCTTAACTTCGGTCTCTGCGCCTTATTGTGACAGTGCTTTCGCATCAAGATCGATATTCATAAAAAGAGAGTCTAGATCGAAATCTGGTCCCATAAATCAAGCATAATCTCAATGTTCCTCTCATCTACCAAAAACAATAATCCAGGGCGATCGAGATCGTTCGATCAGCTCGGTCCACTCCGGAACGTCGGACGTGACAATAAAAGATAGTTGGCCGGAGTGACACGGGGCGAGAACGATAATTCACGAAGATACGCTGTGACCTCAGCTTAATATTAATGGCTACTCCTCGACCCCGGCAAGATTAATAGAGCCTCGCGATGGAACGCGTACCCCTGCCACGTTCTAGGGCGTGCTAGCATGATGCACGAAACGCAAAGTATAGCATAACCCGCGACTAGTCGAGTCGATCGGTTTATCGATTACGCTCTATGATTCTAGCTTGTCGTGCTGGACGTCGTCTTCTCCTCTACGTCTGTGTCCACGATTCTGAATTCACTTGTCATTTATAAACGTCTTCATTCGACCTGTACGTCGTTTGACTTGCTCGACCACAAAGATCAAATTTAGTATCTATTAATTGTTTGTTTATTATCTTGAAATAAAATACAGTTTTAGTTAAAACAGTTCGTTTACGTATTGGTAATACGTGCGCATTAATCTTATTGCACAAGTTATTGGTGTAAAATTATGTAACGTAGTTAAAGATCAAAACTGTCCATTTTTCTAAATTGGAATTCTTTAGAAACCCCCTTTCCAAGTTCCATAATTTCCTCCGAAGATCCATAATGCCTATAGGTTTTTCTTAACCACGGACCATTATTCTTCACAAGTTGCGAGATAATCATCTGCGGGCGGAGTTCCAAGTTCGCAGCCCGGCGAGACGAAAATCGGACCACGCGATGGCCGACACCCGCTGCGACGAATATCCTCGTCGAAGCCGTCTCCCGCGGAGTCTCGGGGCGACGCGACCCGGAGAACAATTTCCCCGTGACGCGGAAATAGTCCACCGCTCGCCAGGAGTTACCGAAACCCGAGGCACGTGCCTCTTTCTGGTTCCCACGTGCCGGCCATCGTCGCGTCGTCGCCGTCTCGTATTTTCGTGTACGAGTCCGCTATCCGCTATGAATAGACCCCGTGAAGCACCAGGATATTCCCTGACTCTACGCGACCGACCACGCGTGAGAGCACTAGAATCTAGCTTTTGTTCGCTGGCCACGTTTGCTCCCTGACCTGGCCAGAGATCCGCTTCTTTCTACGAATTTTCATACGCCGTTTAGCTGGCTAGACCGACTCTTGTAAATTGATACGGAAATATATTTGTAACACGATCACGTTAGACGTGATTCTTCAGGAAAGCTGCCAGACCCTATTTTGAAAATTTTTACTACTTCCTAGACGCTTGAGCTTGTGCAATCTTGTTTGCATAGTACTTGGTGTATGAAAGAGCACAGTTAGATTTTTGTACATATTGGATGAAGGAAATGACAGAAACAGATTGGAAATAGTACGAAGAAATCTAGTCTTGTATAATTTAACATCAGAGAGTAAATCTTGTTGATTAATAAATAATTTACTCTCAAACGACACAGGAAATAAATCAGAACTACTTATTTGTCTTTGAATTTATTTATTCAACTAAGTCTTAATTCTGATATTAAAACGATGACAATTCGAAATCGGTAATTAATACAGACGTTAAACCATACAACTAAATCGATGGATCTCTAAAGAGAAGAGGCGAGACGAANAATTTACTCTCAAACGACACAGGAAATAAATCAGAACTACTTATTTGTCTTTGAATTTATTTATTCAACTAAGTCTTAATTCTGATATTAAAACGATGACAATTCGAAATCGGTAATTAATACAGACGTTAAACCATACAACTAAATCGATGGATCTCTAAAGAGAAGAGGCGAGACGAAGAGAATATTTGACGAGACGATTTTGCGGATCGTAATCAAACGAAACGGCGACGCAGTCAATCGGTGTCTGCGGCACGAGGCTCGGCAAAAGGGAGGCCTGGAGAAAATGCGGTAGCGTAGAAAAAGTGGTAGTCGCCAAAGATCGGTCCCTCTCGATGTCGATCATTCCCTCGCGGACAGACGGGAAGAGGAGTTCGATGCAGAGAGCTTCTAACTAACGAATCGTGCCTCGCTTCCAGTGACACTTACGAGCCTGCGAAACGAATTAGCTGATGGCCGCAAAAAAATCACGACTATTCCTAGTCCTTGCGGCCCGAGCCGGCTGGCAGGTGCGAACCTGAAAATATTCAAAGAGAAAGAAACCTATCCGGCTCTCTTCTTCTAGCTCGACTGCTCGGACTCGTAGCGAAGAGACTAGGAAGACCTTCGGGACGGACAACGAGTGTTTTTCGCTGTCCGCAAACACAGTTCCGAATGATCACACAACGAACCTTCAACCAGTCGTAAAAGTTACTGAATTTTGTACACCTGTCAAGGGGCACGTTTCTATCAAATACTTGTGCATTTGTAAAAGATCAAAAAAATTATGGACATATATTAATATGGTAATATAATGATAATTGTAGTTTTGAGTTTGGGTGACTCTTGATTTCTAAAAGTGAGATTTATAATAGTTAGATTTATTAATATTAATTACTATGTGCTTATATGAAATTCTAATACAAGAAGAAGAAACGATGAGAACTGCATAAAACATGAAGAATTAAAATTCTATTCAAATATCAGCTATTAAAATACAAATGATTTGAAATAGTAAATCATAATTAATACTATTTAGCATTTTTTATCTGGATAAATATATTGAAATGCATTTACACAAATTCAGGTATACTACTTAATATTTAAAATGAAACAAAATAAATTAAAGAACACAGTATTTATACATACGCTTTGGTACTTCAGAAATACAATTGGTTTAAGTAATTAGGGTTAGGAATTAGAAATTAAAAAATGAAGTACACGTCGTAGATACTTCTATAATTTGCTACGTATTAAGTTCTCCCCTTGCGGAATAACCATCGAAGAGAGGCGAGCCCAGTATTAACCCCGAATCATGGCGAATTTTCTTCTCCAACGAGTATCGTTGCGTGTCCGCATCCGACGGCCAGACAATCGACGTAACAAAGACACCAATCTAACCCATCGATTTCGGTTGCCTTGATTCGCATCCTAGCCAATCGTCCGTCTCGGTCGAGCGAACAACAGGCGAATCCTTTTTCTTCCGGCGGCGTTTCGCGATATTCCGTTTCACCTGCCACGATCGACGGAGGTGGGCAGCGGGTGCGCACGAGGCGTCGGCCAAAGAGAGCTCTTCATAGCTAGCTAGGCATCTACTAGGCCACGCTTTTTGTCTGTCTCAAGAGAGCTGGCAGCAAAAGAAATCGGGATATCTGCTAATACGTTTCTCAGCCGAGGGGTTCACCTGCCGGCTCCTTTCGTCCTTGGATAATTGCGGCCGAAAGGATCACGAGCGGAGGGGTTTCTAGCCTTGGAGGCACGCTCCGAAGGCGAACGATTTTGAAAAACCCACGCAGGAATCCTCTGCTGACCGGAGCCAA
This sequence comes from Ceratina japonica, assembly GCA_019453355.1. Lineage (NCBI taxonomy): Eukaryota > Metazoa > Arthropoda > Insecta > Hymenoptera > Apidae > Ceratina > Ceratina japonica. The sequence continues at coordinate 7,354 of SMSR01012337.1, forward strand.
CGTTCCGTTCCGAAATCTGCCGCGATTAACCCATAATTAGCCCGAGAAATCTGAGGAATGGAATCTCCAAGTACCGGGAATGGGAATTCACAAATTCCTTCGTCGAGAATGTCGTAATTGTTAGAACATCGACGAGCATAATCGGGCACATAAACGTCTTTTTGAATGATGAACTTACGGTATGGCATAAAGAAAAAATGATGACGTACATTGACTCATACATATTTTATTTACATAAATCAGTTAAAAATTTTGCAAGTTGGCTAGTTTTATTCGTGACTCACTTTTATAATTTTGCATAACTTGAAAAACGGTAGATTTTGATGATCACAGATTTTGTATGTCATATCCTCAAACGTGTATCTTATCATCATTTCTGTTAAATGCTGTTCATCTGTTTTCAAGAAATAGCGGTTGAGTCAGTTCTGTAAATCCATAAAAATATTCAATGTATTATATAAAGCCTATCTGTAGCTCAGTGTTCAACGCTGTTTTCTTTTCTCTAAAATGCAATAAATCATGTAGAATATTTTCCCGAGAAAGTAAGGTTCTAAATCAAACAGAAATTATGTAAAAAATTCCATGGATATTCACATAGATCGTCTTTTAATACACAATCATTGTGTAAAATTGTTTGAAATCCATTTTATTGAAGAATTGATTTTATTCTTGTTTAAATATAGAGAAAGCCTATATCGTCAGATCTGTCTTAAAATTAATATAGAAATTCGTACGTCAATTAATGGATAAATTCGTGTTTCTTTATAAATTTCAGTTTCATAATAGCACTCAAAGAGGCTTCACAATTTTCTAAGGTAAAACGTATATTAATACACTTGACATAGATATTTTAAGAAGGATTGTTTTGCGAAAAGTTGACGAAGCAGGAACTAATCAGGTACGACTTGAAAGAATTTGAAGAATTTTATGAGTGAACAGGAATCGATGACGATCAGAATTTTTAATAATAATTAGTCATAGCCAATTATAATCGATGAATAAACTTAATAAACATCGAGCAACAGACTTCCANCACATAGATATTTTAAGAAGGATTGTTTTGCGAAAATTGACGAAGCAGGAACTAATCAGGTACGACTTGAAAGAATTTGAAGAATTTTATGAGTGAACAGGAATCGATGACGATCAGAATTTTTGATAATAATTAGTCATAGTCAATTATAATCGATGAATAAACTTAATAAACATCGAGCAACAGACTTCCACAGAGGCCGGAATCACCATACCTTTGAAAAAAAAGTATATAAAAGAAGAGAGAGAGAGAGAGAGAGAGAGATTCGATGGAAATCTGACGAAAGAGCTGACCGCAATTAAACCCGACGTCGTTTAAATCAACCTCGCACGGCACCCGCGGTCGGTCGTAATTCGGCGATCGCCTTGTTTAATTATGCGAAATGATACACGTCGATGAGCTTATGTAAAATCGCCAATTAAAATGAAAAGCTTCCTCCTGCTGGCCGCCGGTAAAAGCCTTTCTTTATTGTCATCTTCTTTTTTTTGGAACGCCGCGGAATTTAATGACGCGGCATCGCCGCCGCTGTTCCGCGTCTCGTGGAGTCGACCGGATAACCGAACCCGAAATAACGATGCCTCGCGTACGGATGGAAATTAATGAGACGATAAAGCTACCGTTAAAGTTTGATTGGTCTCGCATCGAATGACCGATAAAGGTATATCATCGATAGCCGACGAATTAAACGGACCTTGTAACAACCCGCGCGATGCGCCCCAGCACGTTTTTATTTCGCAATGAAAAATTACGCCCGACTATCGGGTTTCTCGCGTGCGTAATTGAAAGGCAATGTCCCGAAACGCGAAAAAGATCCGCCGATACCGGCCAATTTTATCGCCAGATTCGAAATCTTGATGGTCAGCCAAATTTTTAGGATGCCCACTTAAATGCCGCCTGTCGTGTTCCTTTTATTTTTTTTAATGATTGCATTGAGCAGACGATATATACTGCATAAATTGTTTCAGTGATTTTGAGGCTATGGAATATGTATTGTGAGTTACATACATATATCAATTCGTCTGAAGAATTAAACTACTTTATTATATAATATGCAAATGCATGTTTACTTAGAAATCTTCGAAAAAAATTTCTGAAGCTCTCCAAATGGTGATATTTTGCTATACATAATGCGGTCAAAATACGTGGTTAATAAAACGCATAATTGGTAGGATTCAGTCGATCTGTTATTATTCGACTGTCTTTTCGTAAACGTAATTATGAATCGTAATTGGTGGGCCATAAATTTCCATTGAACAAGCATCGCGGTTCCTTAGGAGCGTACCAATTTTCGTTTACACGCTTCAGAAAACGTACACGTGCACGAATTTATGAGGAAAAAATTCGGTATCGTTTTAATTAGCATGATTGGTTTTCAGGGTACGCGCAGTACACGTGATTAAACGCAGTAATGTAGTATTACTCCACGCATCGGAGTGGTCGACTTTCTTTATCGATTTTAATCAGGTACGGTTCCTTCGAGTCAAGAGCTGCATTACAAAATTCATTAGCATTAAACTCTTTAAATGCTAGGAATGATTCACGTAAAATCATCATGATGTCATTCTTGCACGATTGAACACCGTAATAAAACATATCAGAACCTGAGTAATCACAGTAAATATTTAAAATGAATTAGTATAAAAAAAAGGGTTTAAATATTGTCACAATTTAAACATATCACACGTGTGTTATTTAATTACATAATACTTTCAAAACGAGATTAATTGGTGAAATAAGTGGTTGAAATCTTATAGTGAAAAGAAATGAGCTCGTACCGTAAAGAAATAATGAGACATGTTTATAACAAAAGCAAAAGGACAACGCAGGAGGTTTATTGAGTCATTACGATCCTATATGAGTAATTAAGGATTAAGTCGATTTTAATAAAGACGAAGGTGCATCAACGACTACCCCTTTTCGCCAACAGGAACGGCACGTTTTTGCGCGTCCCTTCAGCCAACCCTCCGTCACGCCGCGCCGCGTGTGGATCAACGATTTAGCATTTACACGCGTGTTCCAATTTACTCGATCCCGCCCGAGATTACTTCGAGCTCATCGAGAACCTCGCCCCGTCGTTTAAGCGACGCGCTGCCTTTTTACTGTCTCTCGGGCAACACCGCAGCATCCACCTGCGGATGACAATCTATTACGAGGAGGCGTTCCCTGAGGACTCTTCCTCGGCCACCGTATGTCGGCCAGCTCTCATCACGACTGTTTCACTTTGACAGGGGTTCCCAAATTTCCCTCCTTTTCCTTGTTTAAAATTATATACTACGCTGCTGCTCATGAAGGGCATCTGCATCTGTCTCCCAAATTCACATTTTTGAGTCGAAAATCATCTACTTGTCTCCAGGTATAGCAACAGGAAGTAATCGTCATGAAAATTGAAATAATTGGGGGTTTTCTACTCTAAATGTTTCGAGCTCCCGTATTTTAGAATCCGTCTAACATGAATTAAAACTTGCATTGAATTAAAATACGTATGGAAAATCATATAACGAAACAAAAGAATCGATGTAAATATATTTTTTTAATACTCGTGTTTCTTCGATCTTCTGTACACGGTAGGAAAGCAATTTTCATTTGGTTTTTACTTCGCCAAACTTACGCAGAACTTTATTGCGTCTATAAAAAACGCTTAATTTTTGTCATTCCAATGGCGTTGTTAAGGAAAGTAGGTTGATTGAGAAATTGTAACGGATTTAATGCACAGCCTGGGGCTGGACACATCGAGAAAGTCCAAGAGTTTGAGAATCACTTTTGTAGCTTAATATAATTTAATGGCCTACGCGAAACAAATTCGCGATGCCGATGAAGTCTCGACAGAAATATCGGCTCGGTCGTAAAGTGCCAATAATGAGGGTAAACACATTAAACCGCCTGCCCTTTGTAATTACATTTATGTATTACGCATGCATATGCATATAGGGTAATTATGTTCCATTTAGCGAGGTAAGCATGCAGAGAGCAAAGAACTCGTCGCTCCAACATTACTCTAATTTCAACAAGCAGAGTTACAGAACATCAGATACATAAATATTCTTAAAAATCATGTAACAATAATTAGTCGAAGCAAAGTATATGCCAAAGATCATATTTTCCTCCCTGTTTGAAAAAAATGAATTTGACTTGCAGGCATTCTATGTATTTACACACAGTATCATATTTCACCAATTTCTAATCAAATTCTCTTGAAGAGGTCTGATTCTGTTCAGCAAGAGAGAGAGAGTACATAAGCAAATTCACAAGAGCAAATTGTCGCGTTTGAACAGAAACAGGTAAACCGCAGTCGCAGCATATAAGCAGGCATTTTGCTCATTTTTCCCCTTTCGTCTCGTTGGACAGATTATATAGATAATGACCCCCTGACAGTGTATCGTTGTATTTCGAAGAAGCAAAAATTGGGGNTAGAGAGCAAAGAACTCGTCGCTCCAACATTACTCTAATTTCAACAAGCAGAGTTACAGAACATCAGATACATAAATACTCTTAAAAATCATGTAACAATAATTAGTCGAAGCAAAGTGTATACCAAAGATCATATTTTCCTCCCTGTTTGAAAAAAATGAATTTGACTTGCAGGCATTCTATGTATTTACACACAGTATCATATTTCACCAATTTCTAATCAAATTCTCTTGAAGAGGTCTGATTCTGTTCAGCAAGAGAGAGAGAGTACATAAGCAAATTCACAAGAGCAAATTGTCGCGTTTGAACAGAAACAGGTAAACCGCAGTCGCAGCATATAAGCAGGCATTTTGCTCATTTTTCCCCTTTCGTCTCGTTGGACAGATTATATAGATAATGACCCCCTGACAGTGTATCGTTGTATTTCGAAGAAGCAAAAATTGGGGTTTCCGCGAAATTCGAACGGCACACGCGACACCTGTCAAGTAGTAACGCGAACAGGTACGACGAAAGAAATCGCAAGCTTTTTGGCCACGGACGGCCGTTAGGTCCGGGTTAAAATCCTGGAACAAGGGCAGGTCCCGTTACTTCGCAGCGTGTGGCGCGTGCCCTGCGTCAGCACGCCTTCGGTCGCCACGCCGCCGCCGCCGTCGTGCTGCCTTCTTCGATCCCGGCCCACGCGAACACGCGCTCGGTCGCTCGTTCGTACGCCGAGATGACAATGGATAAAAATTTTTGCCGCCAACCCCCCTGCGCGCTTTTGACCAGGATCGAACCGCAGAAGCGTTGCGGTTAACGTTCGACCACCTGTCGAGAGAAAGCTCGTGCCCATCGCGCAGCTTATATCTTCCTCCGGACGTAAATCGTAACTGAAAGATTTACTGAAAACCGAGTGACTGGTTTTGATTAAAAAAAAATGCACGAAATTCAATGAAGAAGAGAATTACTGGTCACGGTAACGAGAAGAGAAAATGGCTTTTTTATTCACATAATTTATCGATTATTATTTTTCGGGGAGATTTATCGATTATTTATGTAGAAAGTACCTGTTTTGTTATTCACACGTTTCCGTGACATGAAGGCATATCTTTTTCGTAAGCAATTATGCAGGGTTATTATATGTAGTGGAATGAGACTTTATCAAATATTGAACCTTCAAGCATTATCATCTTTAATCCTTACGATATTTCCTTGTTAAACTTCATTATCAGGATTTCGTAGTACATGAAGTCATTATTGTACTATAAATAGTAAACTCACAAATTTTTTAAATAATTAGGGGTTTCTATTAAAATTTTAATTGTTTTAAAATTTTTATAGGAATATTACTTCATTTTTAAATTATTTGCAAATTCTAAAATTTCGCAGGGAACTCATTCCAAGGCCAGAGTATTTTAACAATAAAAAGTATTTATACAGAAAGGATGAAACTCGTTCATGAAATGCAACATGGCATACAACAACTACATACAATTTCGTCTTAACGGCTTTAAAGAGAAGTTACAGAGAAAACCATTTGTTTGCAGCAAGGGAAAATCGAATTGAAATGAATCAGCGCTCGATCGCTTCGAGTATTCTGTCGGCCGAGCAATGGCCAGAGTAACAACTCGAGAGTAATCTGCCTACGCAATTTTACTGGATCAGCTCGAGGCGGCAGGGCTTCGGCCGGCCGGCCGTGGCTCGGCTCGCTCGTTCGTCGCGAGCGTACGTTTCATTTGCACGGACACGCTGCGGTGCCGCGGCGGCGGCGCGGCGCGGCGTTCTGCGTGCAAAAGTCAGCGTGAAGTCGAAACGACCAGGTCGTCGTTGCGCGGGCATGCACGCTCTGGCCCCGGGTTCTCCCACACACGCGCTCGCCGTGAATGGCCGCGAAACAGTTCAGTGCCGGCAATTTTCAGTGCAATTTGCCCGCAAAGTGAGGAAAAATTTCGAAAGATCGGTTCCAGACTCAATAGCTCGTAGGTTCGAGTCAGCCTTGGGTCGGATATTGACCTTCCTTTTAAGTAATTGCATTCTAACAAGTGACAATTAGATCGTGATTTTCTACGTGAAATAAAATACTTTAAATATCAATGTAAAAATTATATTTGTTTATCACTGTTATAAAGTATAATTGGTTAAATTCTTAATTTAAATGTCTTCATATAAATTGTGTATCAAACTAAGATGTTTTCATTATCAGTTTTTTGCGAGTAGGAAAACGAATCATGAATTCTGTTTTTTATACTTAACAACGGATCTCCCGTGGACATTGCGCACACGCCCAAATTCGCCGCCAATTAAAACACGTCCAATTACTCGGCCATCTACCGTCCGGCCGAATCCATTTACGTCCACGTGGATAAGAACCGCGCTTACCGGCCACGGATCCGTTGTCGTTTCTTTTTTCTCGTCTCTCACAGTGAAGACGATAATTCGCCCCGACGCGACGCAGGCAGCGAGGTACCTCGTCGTGGAATCTGTCGCTAACGAACCGGTAAGACAACGACGTGAACCGTAACCGTCGCCGCGTAAAGTCGAATGGAAACGAAGGACCGTAAAGTGGCCGAGTGACAGCGGGCACTAAAATCAAGGCATCGTACATTAGCGCAAGGGTAATGATCACCCCGGGGCTGCAAGCGTCGTAAGAAGCCGAACGTCGCCGCGCCGCATCGCATCGATATGGTAGGGAGACAAAAGGCTGTAAGCTTAAATTGCCACTAACATGCTGGCCCTTCTCCCTTTTCGTATACCTCGTTCGTAGTACCGCTTAAAAAAAGGGGGAGACAAGAAGTTTGGTATTTCTCAAATGCTGAGGATATCACCTTACTTTTTCAATTCTTTGAACAACACTACTATTTATAGTACCTCTCATTTGTTATTTTAATTTCACAATGATGAGAATTATATCTTTAACACAGGTGCTGAATAAGTTCCCTTCTAGTTGCAACTAATATTCTCCCATAATTATGCGAACTCTATTATAAATGACTCTATCATCATTTCGATCATAATTTTAAGGAGGTTCATCTGGTACATAGCAAGTCAAATGCAAATTATAGAAAAGAGGAGCTTGCTTGACTAGTGTACGTGTTAATAACGGAGATTATCTACTGCTGAAAGATGCAGATTTCGTTTTTTGTGTTTATATATTTCTCGATTCATAGTCACCCAATCTACAAAAATTTGCAATTAAAATATTCGTCAAATGTCTCTCTTTAATACGACATAAGTTTCATTCAAAACTGTCTGTTAATTCTTAATAAATTAACGATAGAAGTCTGGGAAATCACTCTTTTCCATATGACTATATGTAAAATTGTAAAAAATATTTATATTAATATCTTTAAGGTATAATATCATTAAGGTATCCAAATGACTTAAAAATTTTTTTGAGGTATCCTAGTATACTGTTATAGACTATCAAATTTTTTGTTGGAGATCTATCTGTTAATTCCTTAACCGGATGAACCTCCTTAATTCATAGTCTCGACTTAAGCTTGTTGCAAAATTATTAAATTACATACACTACATTTCTTTTCAAGACTAATTTGGAGTACGCGCATCCTTCATCGTCCGGGAAAAGTACGAACGCGCATGAAAACTCGAGCGCTCGCCTCGACTGCATGCGCGAGGGCATTCTTTCAGCGATAAACCGCGGCGAATGATTAATCGGCTCATTGTACTCTGGGAACAATCGGTAGTCAAGATCGTGGCGTGTAAACGTGGCTTTAAGCGCGGGTGGGGGGCGTAGAAGCGTGGCGGAGCGTGCTGCTCGCTCGCACGGCAAGCGAGCGGATGCCCCGCTCCGCTCGCCCGGAGCGAGGCGATTACCTTTCTCAGTGCCCCGGTGCATCAACCAGTTCGAGATTTGCTCGTACGTCACAGACCGTGGATCGTGGCGTGGCGTGGGTCCGTGGAACGAGCGACCCTTCGCTTCCCCTCCCGGCCCCCAGCCCACCTCGAGCAGCGCTCGAGACCTAGATCCACCGTCATTAGCGTACCCGGCTCGATGATAGTTCTTCCAGCGCAACGATTCGCTCTCGCTTCTCATTTCTCGGAGCCGAGGCGCGCTATCATCGCATCCTTCGCGTGAAACGTGGAAACTCCTCTCGTATTCGAGCTTTCTGTATGCAATTTCTGTGCGGCGTTCGGAAGGGCACGTACTCTCGCAGAGTATCAGTGGATTACAGTATGGAGTTATGGCCGTTGGAGAGATCATGCCGATGTCGAGGATAGATATCCTAGAGTCTAGATGAAATCTTTTTACTTTAATCAAATAGAATGTAGACATCTTCTTAAATAAATTTGTTATTCTCATTCTTGGTATACAATTAATTACAATTACATTNGAGCAGCGCTCGAGACCTAGATCCACCGTCATTAGCGTACCCGGCTCGATGATAGTTCTTCCAGCGCAACGATTCGCTCTCGCTTCTCATTTCTCGGAGCCGAGGCGCGCTATCATCGCATCCTTCGCGTGAAACGTGGAAACTCCTCTCGTATTCGAGCTTTCTGTATGCAATTTCTGTGCGGCGTTCGGAAGGGCACGTACTCTCGCAGAGTATCAGTGGATTACAGTATGGAGTTATGGCCGTTGGAGAGATCATGCCGATGTCGAGGATAGATATCCTAGAGTCTAGATGAAATCTTTTTACTTTAATCAAATAGAATGTAGACATCTTCTTAAATAAATTTGTTATTCTCATTCTTGGTATACAATTAATTACAATTACATTCAATTATATGACTGATTGAATCTATTTTTTATTTCGTAAATTAATTAAGCAGTAAAATCGAAGCTGCATTTGCCTAAAAATATATGTTTCGAATGTAGGACAAAGTTTGTTGCCACCTTCGGATAAACGACCGTTTCTTTAAAATTTGCTTTGTTCTTTCCCGATCACGAATTACCATAATGTCGCGTGATTTTCAGCCGATACGTACACGTATGTAGGAAGTCCTGCATAAAGGGAGCTATTAAAAGAAATAGGTTCTGATTATACTTGATCAGACGTGGGGTGCAGCTGCATCGTCCCTGGAAGAAACGTGGCTGAGGGCCACGTCGAGGACAATCCTTCTTCACCGATGCACTTGCAAAGTGCATAAGGAGCTCTCATTATCCGGCCGACGAAGATTACTCGATGAAGCACGAAGTAAAAATTGTACTGTAATTTTGTATGTATCGCACATGTTATATTGTAAAACATTTTGTACGTAATATACATGTTGGTACTTTAACCATGCATGGTACAAGTACCACTGATATTGCATCCTTGAAAAAAATTATACCCGTGAACGATGTGAAGTATTTAAGAATTTCAGATTGTAATATTTTTCGTGATATTTGCTGATAAATACTTGTACTTGCAGTTATTAACTTCTAAGCTTTGAGTTTGTGAAGAAAGAACTGTGTCGAAACGATCTTTATCACTCAAAATGCAGTAATATATTTATTTCGAAACGGGGAAAGATTGTACGGACAAAATCAAACGCTGCGGGCAAGCTTTCCGCTGTAACAAGTTTCTCGTCGTCCGAATCGATCCAGAACTTTGCCGCTAAATTGATGGCTTAGCCAGGGGCGTCGAAGTAACTTGTCGTTAGTTTTACCAAATTGCGCGTCAAGTACGATACGTAACCGTGTTATTACCGTCCACCAGTTTTCACGATGTCTTATTACGTTTAAAACGTCGCATCGGATCGCATCGCTTCGTCTCGCCGCAATTTGCATTGCAAAATTACCGTGCACCGAGTTTCAGAAAATTTTTCAAGGTTGGGAGCGAGATTATTGAAATTTTCAACGCGTCGCCACGGTTGCTTGTTATGGTAAGTAGCGCGGTTTGTAAAATATCGTCGATAATCGGATATTAAAGGAAGTTAATAAATAATGATGTTTCGGACAGGTTGTCATGTCATTTGTATAAGCAGTGAATGATTATGGTACAAGTAGTGTGAAGGCAAAAGAAGCAATTTGTACAACGGTGAACAATTTTCTTATCGAAAAATCCTATAGAACGGAATATTTAAAAATGGTTTACTATGAATTACTTTGTTTGTCTTATAGTTTCTGTATGTGTATCTTAGGACAATAATTCCTGGCCAGCTCTGGCTTGTGTTAATTTCTCCTAGGGGACAAAGTTAAAAAACAATTCTGACGTTGATACTGCTAGATTTTGACATAATTTTGACTTTCCAAAATGAAAACAATTTTAATGTGAAAATTGCAATAAAAATATGCATATGTTTTTAATACATGAATTCCGAGACTGAAATAGCTGGCGTATTTCCACGAGTACCACCACGTTCCGTTCTCGTTGCGAATGCTTTTCGCTGATGATGGCGATGGAGCACGGTACTTTTGCGTGCCGGATGCGTTACGGTGCTGTATTATCTTCGCGAAAAAAATTAGTACCTCCGGCGAGGAACACCCTGGCCCTGCGCTTCGCTCAATGGCAGTTTCGTACTCCCAGTTCATTGTGTGCTTTCACGGAACCGGACTGTCGACAAACTTGAACTCGTATTCGAAATCTTAACAATCCTCAATCTTTTATATATTCTGAGTTGTACTTTAGACCGTATCATTCGTTACTCATTCCCAAATGTTTAACTACGTTATTTTCATTCTATTGAAATGGATCTTTTAAGATGTGAAAAAACTAACAATATTTATTATAAATCCAGACAAATATGGTTTTTTCGTACTGATTTTGTTGAACTGCATGTCTTTTGTCTGTTGAAACTGCAATGGCTACTGTGTTGTACATAGGTAGAATACTATACTATAACTCATTCGTGAATGAAAAAGAACCAAAAATTCTGACGCACCCTCCGCCACTAAACCCTGAACATATTTAAATGCCCAATTGGGAGCCGTAAAAACAGCGTTTATTTATGGTAGTTCGCCCTTCGTCGAAAACTGGTGCACCACGAAATTATGCCGTTCGAAAAGAGAGCACTACTCACAGCCTTAATTTGGCTTGTTCCAGCATGAATTTTATTGATATGGAATTCAGATGAAAAATCTTAAAAAATATTATACACATGACATAGTACAGTATTTCTGATATCTCTAAACACATATTCTAAAATTCATTGTAAATTTGCTCAAACTTGTATTCGTCAATAATAATCACTCCACAAACTTCACTATTATATTCATTCAAATCGAAGTCTAGTAACTAACTCACTATCGCCTATTCCATTTCTTCAGCACGAACTAGACGACCTACGAATTTTTATCTTCATACATTCATGCTATTCACGCGAGTTTACTATATCAGGATAACCTTTACGCCCGCTACGTAAAAAGGTTCTCCCACGAGAGCGGCAGAGGCTAGACGCCTCCTAGTCCGGCTACGTGGTTGCGTGGTCGTAATTATTAGTCGCAATTACGTGGTGGGGAGAGTAGCGAGGGCGACAATTAATCGGTCGCCGGCGTGGCAGTGGCGAACACGCGAAATCCGCCACGAACAGGACGCTTCGTGGGAAAGGACGATCCGCTTGGCCGGATTCCGGGATAATGCGCCACCGCGCCGTATTGGAGAGGAACGAATGCTCCAGGAGCCCGGCGAATATCGCGTGACCGCTCGTGGGATGTTTGGAATGTTACTCGAGCACTCGGATAAGCAACGGTTATGCCGCGCCGCCAACCTTCGTTCCGTATCGTTAAAGGCTCGCGCATGGCCGAATCGAAGAAGCTGACGAAGACCGCGAGTGTACGCTTATCCGCGCTGCGTAATTTGCCGAATTAATTCTGTACATCGTCGGGGCGCGGTTTCAAAGAGGTGCCGAGGCCCGCGCCGCGGATTCCACCGGCTCAGCTGCAGTTTAGAGGACTTTCAACTTCGCGACCAATACGTGCCTCGGTATCGTGCCAGATCACCGCGTGAGAAAGACTATTCCAAAAGACCTTCTATTGTCTTTCACTCCAATGATACACTAGTATACAAAATTTACAATTCCAATTAAAAGGGAAATTCTAATGAAAAATACATGAATATGTTTGTCGATAAATTACTTGGAAAAAAGGGGGTATTAAATGAGTAAAACTGATTTTCAATTACGTTTTTAACACATTTTTAAGCATTTAACTATTGCAAGTGTTCAAATCGCACTGAGAGCTCATCAATTATCGCGCGCGTATACAGGTAGTCTATGATTGATGCTATTGCAGCAGCAATGAAGTCATTATAACGAACGTAAGGAATTGATCGATTGTGGATCGACCACGCATAGAATGTGGCATGCGGTTAACCAGCAGAACACTGATTGTGAGCGCATTAATGACTAACTGCTTAAATGATGTAGTTAGGAATAGAGAGGGATTAAATGCATTAAATTACTAGGTATGTACACATACGTATACGTGTGCAATAAGAAAGAGAATGTAGTCTAACTACAACTGAACCATGAACATGATCATGTTTTTTGACATTCGGCAAGGAATTTACTACGAGATATTCGATTGTATCATCTCTGTCAATAAAGTTCGAGTACAGTTACTCGTCACACTTTTAGCTCTGGCAAATGCGAAGCCTCTAAAATGTGAAATTTATGTATTCTATTTTCCCATAAAGATTTATAAAAAATCAATCCTGCTTAAAAGAAGCCGCAGCTCATTCATTCTCATTAGGCACAAAATCTTATTCCGATTCTCGAGCACGCGGAATCATTTCCTCATGGTGTGTACGCATGTACATGTGCACTTCGAAACTGCTGTATGCTGCATTCGAAATCAAGGTCGTGCGATATTCCAGTATCCATAAGCACACCGGGATTGCTATTATATCGCGTGTCACGGGAACAGATGCGCCGGGACCTCCGTGGATTTAATTACGGCCAATTAGCCTGGTCGTCGGTGAGCCAAGAATTCGCGGACCTACTTATCTGTTCCCCCCTCTGTCCCCCCTTCAACATTTACCATTCACTTGTCTCTTTCCCTACCTTTCTACGATCCTTTTCTTCACCGGTCATCCGTATTCTTTTCGTCTCCGTCTGCCGCGTCTCAGTGGCATAACAAAACGGAACGCCAGTTAAAGCGGAGGCATAATGCCCACATTGAAACGCCGTGACGTTCGGGCGCCCGATGAGGAACCCTTTTAAGAGTCGGTGTCGATTAAATATGGCGGTATAAACCCTCGCCGTATGGTGTTTACGCGCGATATTAAACGTAAAACTCTTAATGGCTCTTAGCCGCTGCCAGCCGGATTCAATTTTTGGATCACGGACTGAGATACTTAAAACAAATTCCTTTTCCACGTACGCTTTAAATTAGTTAACATCCTTATACAACAAATTAGTCTTTAAAAAATATCAAATGAAAATAGCTATTCATTATTTATACCTCGCGTGCTTGCAATTATCATGGAAAGGAAATATTGTATCAAGTTCAAATAGTGAGTTATTACAAGATGAGTTGTTACAGCTCTTTTAATGGCATCGTTAAATTTAATGGAGCTTAAAGTAATTAAAGATTTTAGGTCAGTAATAAGTGAGGCTATATCATTTTCATTACAGATTTTAACATGGAGTGCTGCATCGATATTCATTATTTTTAAATGAACTAAACGCATAAGATTTTCTATGCAATTTTGTATGTAATTAATAAGAAGAATTTTTATTTTATAAAATATTTATCTTATATTTAATTGAGAAAAGTCATTCCTATTTTTTATGAATTCAAGCAGCACGTTCCTGCGACCGGGGCTACGGGCAACAATAATTTGGCCAACACGAGAAGAACAACGTACACGGGCGAAAGAATGGGAGGGCCCGTAAATCAAACAGCGTTCGATAATAAAGCCGAGCGCACTGGAATTAAAACAATGTACGTAATTAACATGCATTACCGATCGCCAAACATGGGAGGAAACAGTCCTCCCTGGACTTTGTAAGGTAATACACAGGTTGAAGCTGTGTCGGGCTGGCTGTAAATCACGTTGCGTTACCATCGAGCTGGGGATAACCGCGGGAAAGTCACGACTACCATGTTCGGCCGATGTATTATGCAAATTTTCGGGGAACTTTATTAGCAACGTAAATCGCGGGACCCGGTACAAATCGTGATCACCGCACCGCACCGATCCGGGCCGAACAACTCGACCGAGCCTGCCTTTACAATAAAGACGTTCCTACCGAAATTTTAAACGCTTGTTCCTCAGAATATAACAGGACGAGATTCGTTTCTTTATTCATAACGACAGCATCCACTCATCAATATTTTTTCTGCTCTCTCCTTTTGCCTTTATAATTAAGACGTTCAGAAATTTTAAATTATGATACTGCTCGTTCGCCAACATTTTTTCAATATTCGTTTCTTTATTTATGACAGAAGTTGATATAAGACTAATCGTTAGAATATCTCAAATCCTATTCCATTGTATTTTTTAATTAAAAATGTCACAAATTTGTTGTATTTTTACAAATGTCTCATTCTGATTGATTTTTCTTTTGCTCATGGCAGCATTTATGACATAAATTTGATTTTGAAGTAAAGAATCCTAATCTGGACGCTTAAACGTGGAGTTGTTGACGAATCAGACGATACAAGGAAAATGTAAGCGACTTCGAGCTCTGAGAGGCGAGCTATGCGTCTCGAGGCGGGCTCAGGCGAAGATCTACTGGATGACCGAGGAGGCATTTGAAAAATGTCGGGGCATAGTCGGCAGTTTTACGATCGCAGCTGCGAGCCCGCGGCGCGGCGCGGAGGCATTTAAGCAGAATGTTTGCAAAGTATCCAGCAAATCCATTAAATCTATAATTTAAGACCGGCCGGGAGATGTATCTCGGCCCGTGGTTCGGCTCTCCCCGTAATCTCTGCCGAAACGTATTTTTACTATCTCGCCGTAAAAATAACAGTTACGCGTTTTTCTCCCGGTCCGCATCGAACAGTGCGCCAGTCGAGCCTCGAAGTGTTCGCCTGCCGGGTTCAAATTTTAATTAGGACCGTGTTTAATTAGAATATTTAAGGGGGCCGATCAAACGTTCCGAGCGTTATTGCTCGATTCCAGCGTTGCGTCCCGCGATCGTGTTGGCGCTTTTTATCGCGGCCGTAATAGCGGAGACACTGGGCCCCGGCCTCGTCTCACGAAAATAGAGAAACGACGCGACGTCCGGCCGGTCTCGTGTTTTCTGGGTACAAGGTGCTTCGGAGTTATAGATATGGGCTTGATTGGCTAGTAGAGACGATTTGAGACGTTTTAACAAGGTTGTGCCTCGAAGGTTCATGGCGATGAAGCTAGTCGATTTTATAGCTCGTGGATTTGTCCCGTTTTATCGGGATAATCTAAGGTTTGCGCGGGCCAAGGATTTTTAATAGTCAATGGGTGTTGATGAAAGTAGCCAAGAATAGCACGGGCCAGCTAATTGGATATAAAACGCACATCTCCTGCAATATTTTGCTTCAATTTAGTGAACATTAAAATCATGTTAAAAAGCAAGCTCTCATATTCCCGTCTTTATGTCTAATTTTATTCTCATGTCGTATTAGAAGTGTATTTTTAAACACGTAATTTCGTTTTCTAATGTTTTTTTAAGATCGATTACTTTCATGTCTGTCTCGGTGATACCGAAGAACTTTCTCGTATCTCTATCTTAGCTAATCATAAATCAAAGGAACTTGATTTTCCCTAAGGAACTTCCATCGACATTAGAGATAGCATCTAACAACGGTTTCCAGCGTGATTATTAACCGTTTAATGACAACCTCGGGAAAAAGCGCTTGTCATTGCTATTTTAAATAAATGTTCGACCGGTTGATCGATTGCGAATACTACGCAGCCGGGCATCAGTTCCTGTTCTCGGATAGCGATTCCTCATTCAACTGACGCGACGCGACGACACGCGGCCGAGCCGGCTAACGTACTACTCATTAGCATCCTTTTACGTCCCACTTTCTGTCATGAAAACCGTACGTCACCAGATGGTCCTCTTTTATCGGTGAACTACCGTGTTACGTGCACCTGCCGTCTTTTATCCTCGTTTACGCATTACCACGCTCGCGCTAACACGAGTAACGTCCGTCACAAGACGCCGCGCAAAGGTCACAGTACGTAAATCAGCGTCGAAAGTTGGTTTCTTTTCCGTCATGACAAACATGGAAGTTTCACCGCCGGGGAATTATTAATTCCTATCGGTCAACGCATGTGCGATCAGCCGACAAAAGAGGTTAATAATATTGTACTATCCGAGTTTGACGATTTAATTAGACGTCATTTAAATATCTGTTGAAAGCCTGAAGTCTTTTATGTATAAATTTCTGTCTGCTACGAGATTAAACTTGAAATTGTTGCATACGTTTACATGTACATGCATGTACATTTTGCTATTAGATTGCGGCAGCTAATGTTTCAACTGTGCTTATAAAGTAAGAAAGTTTTACAAACAGTGTTTCTATAATATTTAAGGTTGTATGAATCCATATATAAAATCAATTTCGAGGATATTATTTAAGATACAGAATAAAATGTATGCAAAATTGAGAATTATAGGACATGTAAACAGTTAAAAGTCTAGTCCAGTCCAGCCAAAAAATGTGAAAACTGTGTATTAGAATATTAGAAATTATGCGTTAGAAATTCCTTATGACTCAGAAAAACAGGTCGCACAATTTTATGAACCTCACTCCTCTGTAATTATCATTTTTTCTAAAAGTTCAAATACTTGACAATACTTTTTATTAAATATTCCTCACAGAATCATCAGGATGCTTAGCAGACTTTGGGATTTTCATAAACGATTTTGATTTTAACGTAATGTAAAAAGTAATACTCCAATGGAAGTGTAATTATGTATATACATCTCGATGTGACATCTGTTTGCCAAGTAGAATTATACATATGGGAAAAATGTTATTCAGGTCACAGAAAATGGTAAATAGTCTAATCGGCGGTGACCTCAGGAGAGTTACATATTTCCTCGGATAACCCGGTAAGAAATCCGCTCGTTAAAATTCTCTCGGCCGTTTCCAAACCTCTAATTCGTGCCGGTGATATATTTTTATTGACCGCCGCGCTGCGTGCCTGTGTGCATGCTTTACGCTACGTGCGCCAGGAGACCGCGGCGCTTTCGACTTATTTGCATCTTTTTTTCAGCAAGTTTCATTAACCCTTGACCCCGTCGCGTCGCAGCGCACGAGTCAGGGTACAAGGAAGCGGCGAGCACGTAAAATAAACTCGACTGAATATTCATACCGGTCGTAAATATTCCGGCGACGATAAATTCCGGACTTCCTTCGTGAATTTCTCGATCCTCCTCGTTGGCCTCCTCTAACTATCAAATTACTTTCCTCCGCTACATCGTCTTTACTTTTCACTTTCTCATTTGCAATTCTCGTTTGAAAAAAGTTAGCGAAAAATCTGTTTACACAATAAATATCGTACATTTCTCTTTTACGAGTCAATAATAATAATCGTCTGAAGTAACGCAATATTTTGATCGTACTAAAATGCCTCAAGGAGAATATAAAAATAATTGCTAATAAAGGGAATCTCCGAATCTTTCACTCTACGGGACTATCACTGTCAAAACACCTGGTACAACCAAAACGATAGCCGAATCCACATACAAAAGAGTTCTCGCGTTTCTCCACTCGTACCTCTACCGACCAATCCGAACCCTTCCGGTTTCTAATTTACCTCAATCATATTCCACGCACACCTCTCCGTTCATTACCTGGAACCGAGGGGTGAGAGAAAAGAGCGGTTATTCCCATTGAAAACCGGCTAGAGGACTAAAAAAAAAATATCTCGAGACTTGACCCTGTCGACCCTGAGACCCTGGAAAGCCCCTCGCTTGACCGGAACACTCTATTCAGTTGGAGGTGAAATTAGAGGGTCGGTGCAACCCTTTCCCCTACAGCCACACACCCCCACGCTCCTCGGCTCGATACAGGTGCATCGCCGCCGCGCTTAATGGACGAAACGAGTTCCCGAAATATTGCCGCATCATTATAAAACGTTTATTTCGGCGTAAAAGTTAAAGTGCAACGTGTTCGAGCCGATGACTCGCGAGTCGGATACTCGCTCCTCGTGGTTACTTCCTATCTCGTCCTGATTGATCCTCATATTCGCCGTTCACTTTTTTTAAGGCTTCTTCGCCTTCTTACCGGCCCGTCGTTTTACTCTTTTGTCTTTGCATATTATCATTCGCACACGGGATGTTTAACATAAAACTGTCGACGTAGAGAAACGACACGGAGTTCCCTGAGAACGTGCCCCGAACTAGATGGGTTTTCATCTAGTTAATAGGTAATAAAACCGGGCGTATCTCGAGGGCACTCCATTTCGGAAGGAAGGCCACAGATAGTCGGACGACTAATCTAAAAAGGAAACGGCAATTATTCCCAGGCTTGGCATCATCCGTTCCTAGGGACTGTCTTTCCTCTTTGTGATGCAATTTAGAGTTTATTGCAGTTCGGACATTTTACGACGGACTCCGCGGACAACCGGCGGTGATGACAAACGGCGGAGAGACGTCGCTGAAGATAAACATGACGCAGCATAAAAAGAATTTATTGATCACTCCGATGTTTGAAATCAATTTTGTTGAATCATTCGTGCGGCTGATTTTTACATTACCATGTACGTAGGTAGATTTACTTGATTTCCTAAGTAATTTAAATATCAAAGGATCTGCCGGTTCTCTTTGTTAGTCATTCAAGCAATGAAAATATATTTTTATCAGGAGTTAAATAATTTTTATGAATAATATAGTATAGTAATTTTAAGTAATTAAGTGAAGTATGAAATTCATCAAGTTTAATAACAAGCACTAATTTCTGAAAAGGNAAGCCCCTCGCTTGACCGGAACACTCTATTCAGTTGGAGGTGAAATTAGAGGGTCGGTGCAACCCTTTCCCCTACAGCCACACACCCCCACGCTCCTCGGCTCGATACAGGTGCATCGCCGCCGCGCTTAATGGACGAAACGAGTTCCCGAAATATTGCCGCATCATTATAAAACGTTTATTTCGGCGTAAAAGTTAAAGTGCAACGTGTTCGAGCCGATGACTCGCGAGTCGGATACTCGCTCCTCGTGGTTACTTCCTATCTCGTCCTGATTGATCCTCATATTCGCCGTTCACTTTTTTTAAGGCTTCTTCGCCTTCTTACCGGCCCGTCGTTTTACTCTTTTGTCTTTGCATATTATCATTCGCACACGGGATGTTTAACATAAAACTGTCGACGTAGAGAAACGACACGGAGTTCCCTGAGAACGTGCCCCGAACTAGATGGGTTTTCATCTAGTTAATAGGTAATAAAACCGGGCGTATCTCGAGGGCACTCCATTTCGGAAGGAAGGCCACAGATAGTCGGACGACTAATCTAAAAAGGAAACGGCAATTATTCCCAGGCTTGGCATCATCCGTTCCTAGGGACTGTCTTTCCTCTTTGTGATGCAATTTAGAGTTTATTGCAGTTCGGACATTTTACGACGGACTCCGCGGACAACCGGCGGTGATGACAAACGGCGGAGAGACGTCGCTGAAGATAAACATGACGCAGCATAAAAAGAATTTATTGATCACTCCGATGTTTGAAATCAATTTTGTTGAATCATTCGTGCGGCTGATTTTTACATTACCATGTACGTAGGTAGATTTACTTGATTTCCTAAGTAATTTAAATATCAAAGGATCTGCCGGTTCTCTTTGTTAGTCATTCAAGCAATGAAAATATATTTTTATCAGGAGTTAAATAATTTTTATGAATAATATAGTATAGTAATTTTAAGTAATTAAGTGAAGTATGAAATTCATCAAGTTTAATAACAAGCACTAATTTCTGAAAAGGAAATGCAAGTAATATGGGCTGATAAAATGTTAATCATTATTTAAAGCGACGAAAATTCCTCTTACCATTCCACTTGTTGCTTTAATTAGAAAACCGTGAATGATAATTACTGTCTGTTGCATACAAACTGTATTCTAAATACACTTCCTCTAATGTCGACCTACCCATTGACTTAACTGAACCAGGAAAAAGGAGTTGGAAAATAAGACCAGAGACGATCCATATACAACGTATGTACGTCCGGGGCAACATTTTTCTCTCTTTAGCGTATTCATCAAGGTATACCTACGGTGCTTCCCACATGTTAAGGAACAGGGAATACCCTGTATTTAATGTTTGCACGGTTGGGCGCGCGCGCGAGCTCTCCTTTATTATGGCCGGGGGCCCAAAAAATCGCGGAAGTTTCGGAGCGCATGCCGTGGTAATCGATACCACCTGTTCGTACGCTTCTTCGTTCTGAAGGAAATGCAATCGGTCAACGGTTAAGAGAAAAAAAAAAATGGGAACGAGACGGGAAAGATGAAAAAGCGAGAGGTGGAGGAGGAGAAATTGGTAATTCCCTTCCTCCCTTTCGGTCTGGTGCAAGTGTATATTAAGAATTGGATCGTAAAATCCTTTTTATCAACCCGCAACATTCGCCCCTTGATTGCACGATCGCGTAAAATCGATTCAATGTATTTTGAAGATACACGTTCATGCGGAAAAAAGGGAAAGGGTTGGTAAGAAAAAAGTTCGAGAGCTGTTGAAACGATATAAAAAATAATACGCTCGTGAGAACAGGTGGATGCTCGATAGTGGCTAATTTTGATGAGCGCTCTTTGATTAATTGTCGTGATTATGCATAATATGCTTGTACCTGTTTTTAGGGAAGCTATAATAACGGTTTGCCCTTAAGTGATTAATTTTTAACCGTATTTAATATATTTCAAAACTTTGATGTACACTATTCTTTATAATTTACACATTATTTTATTATAGATGCCAACTATTGCATTATTTTCAGTTAAATTCTAGTTCTAATTGTAGTTATGATGTGAAGAGATGATAGTAAAAGTCTAGCTTGGTTCACAAAAATAAGGAAGCATAAGCATCGCAGCACAAGAAGGAAGCTCGGTGCCGCTTTAATAACACTCGCGATGGAGGCGAGGAGAGTNGCTATTCTTTATAATTTACACATTATTTTATCATAGATACCAACTGTTGCATTATTTTCAGTTAAATTGTAGTTCTAATTGTAGTTGTGATGTGAAGAGATGATAGTAAAAGTCTAGCTTGGTTCACAAAAATAAGGAAGCATAAGCGTCGCAGCACAAGGAGGAAGCTCGGTGCCGCTTTAATAACACTCGCGATGGAGGCGAGGAGAGTCGACAAAGAGGCAGAATAAAACAAGGGAACCCGTTCCGTGAATCTCGATCCCGGTGGGACCACCTGTAGGCCCAACACCAGCGGGGCAAACCGCTAGCAAACCGCAAGACGCGATAATTACACTGGGGGCCTAAAAGTACAGGCGCGTTTCAACGGGCATGCCGCGAGCAGACGAACACGGGACGGAAAACGAGCACGAAGAATGCGGGGGCAAGCGAGACGGCGGACAAAGAACGGGCCGCGCGGGAGAAGGACAGAGACCGCGACGATAGAGGGCAAGAAAAAAATGGTAGGAGTAAATCGAAACAAAACGGGCAAGACACATAAAAAAGCACTTAAAGCTGGAGGAGTTACGCGAGGACGCGACGATGCGTTGCGTTGTTAGGAGAGGAGAAAGAAAAGCGGAGAGGCAGCGATACGCGACGCGGCCGAGAAAGAAAGGAGAAACGGAGGAAGAAGAGTTGCGGCCACGGGTGCAGCGAGCGTGACAGTGGGTGCACCAGCACCTGCCCATTCTTGGAAAGCTCGGCCGCGACGGTGATTTATGGAAACAAAGGGTGGTTGGAGCGAGAAACACGGTCCAGCCAGTTTCACTGGCGCTCGCTTTCGATACCGGACACCAGAGAAACTTGTCGAGAGGTTTGAAGGAGGATTCCGAGCGCGCGATCCTCCGAAAGAAATATTAAGCGGGAGAATACATAGATGATTCGAAGCTTTTAATATGTAACTCAAGGTTCGCTTCGTGCATGCGACACGTGAATAGTGAATTGCTGGTTTAAAAAAAAAAAATTGAGTAGGTGTACATATTTGTCTTATTCAAGAGGCTAGACGGGTTACTTACGGAATCATTTATACCCTTTATACGCTGAATATTAAAATATTAATGCAGCCGTGTTTGTGATGCTCTTCCGAGCCGAGGTGTGCAGAATTGACTATGTATTCGGCGAAGGTCGCGGGAGTTCGAATTAGTTAAAATTTATAATCCTTGTCGAATTCGCGCGTACGCGCTCGACGTATCGGGAAGATGATTCGTGAAGCTCTCGCACCAAAGAAGCGATTTATCGATTACCGAATACATTATGAGACTCGTCTCGCCTCCTCTCTCCCTCTCGCGGTTATTTCCGAGATATGATTTACGGACAAATAAATCTCGGTTGAACGAGCGGTGGTTAATGCTCGTGCGGCAGCGATCGAACGCATCGTCGATCGCTGCCGTTCCAACGTACCGATGCAACCCTAGTCGTGACTCTCGATTCGCTACGTCTTCCTTATTCTTTATTTTTAATCGGCCAACATTTCCTGACGTAATAACCGTTAATAAGCGCCTTCGCCGACGTTAAGTACCAACGCGTGGGTGATCACCAGGGAAACTTGGAACGGCCCACGGCAGGTTGTTGCTGTTGTTGCCGTTGCATCGGGTTCGCCTGTTTTCTGACCAGCTGGTAGTAGTGCCGATGAATGCAGATTTACGACTGCTCCGAGCGAAGAATCGAACAGGTAGAAGTGGTAGGATTTTGCGGGTCCACTCGATAAATCTCCAATGACGCGTCGTTGAAAAGAATGCGCAAATGAATATGCAAGCACTCCTGCCAAGAATTATAGTAAGTACTTTAATTTCATTGAAATAGCAGAATGATGATCTAAAGATTCGTCCACGGTTGAGACTCCTATCAATCGTGTTTCCCCTTTGGTAACGATCGCAGACCAGGTAAAATAATGCCGGTGTCACGGATGGAATCTGCGCGCACGCCCACATATAAAAGTTCGAAAACATTAGCGGTCGAACTGGACCGGTGGAGCTGTAAAACGTTGTTATGCGGCATTCGCCCGCTTCTTCTTCATCCCCTTGCACGTACAACACGTACACGTATATCGTGGCTGCACGTGGACGACGTCGTGACGCTCCGGGGCTATCGTCACGGCTCTCTTTCTTTTTACCCTGTCCTTTTTCTTCGTCCGCCGATCACCACCGGGTCCGTGCTCGTCCCTCTTACGAGAGCAGCACGAGCGCGTACTTCCTCGGTACTTACGACCGTCCCAGAGTAGTTTTATTCTGTCTGGCTGCGTGGGCGGGAGCGGGACGATGCGGAGGAGAACTTAGGGACCATCTCCATTTGCCGATTACTCTGCCTCGTTCTCTCCCTCTCCTCTTTCTGCTCTTCTTCTTTTGCCAGCGCTCCTTCTCTTCTCTCTCTCCCTCTCTCTCGTCTTCGTGCTGCTCGTCCTCGTTTTTCCTACTATAAAATATCCTTTCTCCTTCCCTCTCCGTTACGCTTTCCCTGTCCGCTGAAGATATTCCTCTTCTTATCTCCGACGTGGTCGATTCGATACCGCAAACTTGCCTCCGGTACGCCGCGCGGAGTCGAGAGTTCTATGTCGAAACGGCGCTCGTGAAATTGAAGGTTTCACTTCGTGGGGGCGACGACGAAAGTCGACCCAGTAAATCCCGTCTTTACTGAAATTGCTTGACGCGGCCGGGAATTTATCTGCTCTCACAGCGGAGCACTGCTCGGAGAGAAATAACCCTTTCTCGTTTTTGATAGCACTCGCGGTGACGTTCCAACATGATTCAGTGAGATCGATCAATTTCCGCCGTTCTTTCGACACCGGCGAAGCTGATGTGTCCTTGTGCAAATACGAGGAAATTTCGAGGGAAATATAGTGAAGAAAATGAAGAACGATTCCGTGGATTTTTAAAGATATTTTAATCGTAAAAAGAATGCATCTTATTTGAAAAAAAAAACGACTGTTCATATATTAAGCTTTGAATCGATCTGCGAGTGCCAAGGGCACAGCTGCGTCTCGGGAAGGAAGTAAAGAGGAAATCATGCTGGCCACGCGCTGACGGTAATGTGGCATCATACGTTCTGACAAACGCTCTCGGGGCCCGGCCGCGCCGGTCGGCCAAGATGAAACAGTGGTTTTATGGTTAATGCAGGCCACGCGAGTCTTATATCATAATAACGCAACGGAGTCCTTCAAACGGTTGCCGCGCTTCCACGAGTACTGCTACTCACACTGTATGTGCAAATATGTTAATGCGCGAGTACGGGCGCGCGAGTGACGACTGGCATCGTGGTCCGTGGCGAATTCTTAGATGAGATCATTTTCTCCGCGCGATCCAATCAGACTTTCCCCTTTAATGTAGCACCGCCACTTCCTTAGACGAATTTCACGCACTGCTGATACCGATCAAAAATCTCAGCTGAGTGGCAAGGATGAAAGGTCATTGCGGGAGACGTGAACCGGACTCCCGTGGGAACATGTTAATACGATTGAGATTATAAGAAGTGAAGAATTCTAATTCTAGAGTGAATAGGATTGTTAAATTAGAGGAGGACAAATATGATTGTATTTAAATATTTCTGCCATTTTCTTGCACGCGAATACTCGAAGGCACGCATTTCCATCCTACGGTGTCACGTGAATTTTTTGTACGGTGAAATTTAAGGAGATTTAATTCAATGCGAGCAGAGAGTCTGATTTCTGCTCATTTCCATCCTAAATAGGAATCCCCGTAGGATATTATCTTCAATGGACAGGACGACCGGAGGTTAAGAACCGTTTTAAGGGTTCGTTCAGCGACTCCGCGATTCTCTCTGCTGCATGCTCTTCTCTTTGATCGGCGCGTTATTTTTTTGTCGCTCGGTTCCGGGCAGACAAAAGCAGCCCGACGAGCGGAAAGTGAGGGAGAGAAAGAGGAGAGAGAGGAGGACTTTTACTCGCGTGGGCCTGGAGGCGAGGCAGCAGCTCGGTTTTTGGCCATGCAGAAGTAACCGGAGTGTGCCCCCATGGAGGCTTCAAGGGCCACCTGCCCTACCGGAGACCCCCTTTTACGTCCACTTTATTAGCTATTATTATACGCGTGCCTCGGCTCCGGTTCCTCTCCCTCCCTCCTTCTCTCTCTTTCCCTCTGTCCATCGTTTCGTTCTGGTCCCGCCCGCGCCTGTTTAGAAATATTTCACCGTACCTTCCCCGGCCGTAGCCCCGACATGCAACGAGTTCGTTAATCCTACAGACGCGTAGCCTAAACAACGTGGACCCACGGAACTCAATTTGGTTATTCGTGATTGTCCAGCGTTGTGTCTGGTTCACGGAGCGTGGTTAATCTTACCAGTTCATTATAGTTCGTGTTACGGAGGACTATTAATAATTTTTGAAGACAGGATGCGATAAGCTACCGATAACTGGAATTCGATTTGAAATTGGTTAATATTTCATAAAGAAAAAGTGTAACGGAAGCAATCCTTTGCGTACGACTAAGAATGCTATGAGATTAATCGCATATTCGCTTTGAAATATTTCCAATATTTCCATTGAGATATAATTACCGTTTTTCCGCTGAGGTACATTCAGCAGAATTCCAATGGCCATTCCAGTTGGACAAGTTCAACCTCTTAACGCCTCTAATCTTATCAAATAGACCAGCGCCTACAAATTAGAAGTCGGTTCGAATTACATAATTAGCCTTAAATCGAGCCATATACTAGCCCCCATGGAAAACTTAAAACCGTAACGAGTACATAAATTTTAAATCCTTGTTAAGTGAAAGTCGTGCACCGGGAACGTTCAAGATATGTTCATGAAATAATAACGGTAACGCGTAATGTTCGGGTCGTTTATCTCTGTCATTATCTACTAGCAGTGTACGCTGCCTGCGAACCTGATTTATTAATCGATATTCAAAATGCTATTCAAATTTGTACAGAGTTCATCTGATAACTACAGCCATAAAGTTCCACGACATTAAAGAAGTAATTTTTCATCATCGTGATTATTATTAAACCTTCTTAGATATTTTCTAAAATTGAGAATGATCGATCTGACAAAATAAATTTTACTAGAGAATGATGTAATTGGTAGCACCGGCGCCAAATGGCAATAAACAGCGATCGGTTATCGGCGAACGCGAAGCGAAGCGAAGGCGTGCAATTTGTCGCAGCTATCTGCATCCTCGAGCCTCGGCCCCTGTACACGCGTATAATCAATACTGGCAGCAACCAGTCTGTGATAAGACTGCTGGTTCACCTACCCAGGCGACCCCGCTTCCTTTCATCGAAGAATGTGTAACGGAATTGCCTACGCCCGATAAGACACTGTCTTCAAAGACGTCCAAGGTTTTGTACAACGCGCCGCAACCACAGCCTAAAAAGGTAATCCCCTTTTGACGGACGTAATCGATCAGGCGACTCCAGTCGCTGCTTTCCTCTGACGTTTCGAAACTCAATTTCGGGTTCATGATTTATACGTTCGATCCAACGCCGAGCTTCGACCTGATGTAAAAATCAAAGTCACCATCGTGCGTTTATTTTTTGTCATGTCTGATTAGGATTTATTTTATCTTACTCTGGAAAGATATATTTTTTCCCAGCTTCAGAACAAACATAAAACTTCGTACGCGCGTTATATTCTTTCCAAGAAGTACTCCTGTAACACTCACGCATTTTTAAAAGAAAACTTAGGAATTCACGGAAAGTCAAATTTAAAGGGTCCTCGAATGAGCGAGCGGCGCAGAAATCTGAAAATACCGAGGTTATAGACTCGCGTGCCGGCAACAATGGCAGCGATAAATTCGCGAGAGCGTTTTAAAAATACCCGCTGCAACGGAAGAAAATATTTTCACGTGGCGGGAGATTTCGCGAAACCCGAGGCGTGCGGGGCCCGGTGTGAAAAGAAAAAATAAGAACGATTTATCGCCGAGGCGCCATATCGGCGCACAAAGGAAGAAAGGGAATCGGCGAAATTTTTGCCCCGGGGTTCACCCGCGGTCTCGCGCGCATACTTTGCATATCCCACTTTTCAAAGTAAACGCGCCACGGCCGACTTCCCTGACCGAGAGCACGTGCGTGTCTCGTCGCACGCTCCTGGCACCACCAACGACCCGTTGAAAGAGTAGAAAAGGAACAGGGAGAGCATAAGGCGAGATGGGCCAGAGGAGATATGAAAAGAACCTGATAATCAGAAATTTATTGCCCATTCTAGGTGTTACCCGTATTTCGCGTGCGCTAAGGGTTGTTGCGCTTCGTGCAATGCGTCTCAGATGCCGATGTCTACATGTGTACCTTCGTGCAGTCACTCTTCTTTGAACATTCAATAGTGAAGCTGCAGCTAAAAATATTTTGCATATGAAAACATATCGTTCTTCAATACGAATCTCAATACATGTCCGTAGTATTATACTTGAATATTTTTATCCCATACTAAATCATGTTTCTCAAAACCAAGCAATATTTCAAGCCTTACTTATACAATATTAAATATTCATAACATATATTTATGCTGTTATGAAGATATGCGAAAATTCAATTTAATAATGCACATTCCCTATAAAATTGTAATTCCCTATAATATTAAGTGAAGAAACATTGATAATTAAAAATAAAATCACAAATTCTTCTTTCAATACTTGAATTACAAAACGAATACATAAATGAGAATTTGCATGATTGAAATGAAATTAAAACTGAATAAAAAGACTGATCCTGTTAAATATGGATTTTTACTCAGATTTTTTATAAAAGTCTATTCGTTTTTTTCTAATAATCATTCACGCCGCAGTTTCATCTCGCTCGAATAATGAGCACGTTCAATTACGTTCACGCTCGTTTTTGCATCGATTATGTGTTTTATCGTTGTCGGAGGCGCACGGGGATCGGAAATCTATCGTCTGATCAACGGGAGAGAAAGAGAAGTGTCGATAAACCCGCGGAGAAACGACTCGCTCCTTCCCGATTTGCCCATTGTGCCCTAGAAATTATACGGCNTAAGTGAAAGTCGTGCACCGGGAACGTTCAAGATATGTTCATGAAATAATAACGGTAACGCGTAATGTTCGGGTCGTTTATCTCTGTCATTATCTACTAGCAGTGTACGCTGCCTGCGAACCTGATTTATTAATCGATATTCAAAATGCTATTCAAATTTGTACAGAGTTCATCTGATAACTACAGCCATAAAGTTCCACGACATTAAAGAAGTAATTTTTCATCATCGTGATTATTATTAAACCTTCTTAGATATTTTCTAAAATTGAGAATGATCGATCTGACAAAATAAATTTTACTAGAGAATGATGTAATTGGTAGCACCGGCGCCAAATGGCAATAAACAGCGATCGGTTATCGGCGAACGCGAAGCGAAGCGAAGGCGTGCAATTTGTCGCAGCTATCTGCATCCTCGAGCCTCGGCCCCTGTACACGCGTATAATCAATACTGGCAGCAACCAGTCTGTGATAAGACTGCTGGTTCACCTACCCAGGCGACCCCGCTTCCTTTCATCGAAGAATGTGTAACGGAATTGCCTACGCCCGATAAGACACTGTCTTCAAAGACGTCCAAGGTTTTGTACAACGCGCCGCAACCACAGCCTAAAAAGGTAATCCCCTTTTGACGGACGTAATCGATCAGGCGACTCCAGTCGCTGCTTTCCTCTGACGTTTCGAAACTCAATTTCGGGTTCATGATTTATACGTTCGATCCAACGCCGAGCTTCGACCTGATGTAAAAATCAAAGTCACCATCGTGCGTTTATTTTTTGTCATGTCTGATTAGGATTTATTTTATCTTACTCTGGAAAGATATATTTTTTCCCAGCTTCAGAACAAACATAAAACTTCGTACGCGCGTTATATTCTTTCCAAGAAGTACTCCTGTAACACTCACGCATTTTTAAAAGAAAACTTAGGAATTCACGGAAAGTCAAATTTAAAGGGTCCTCGAATGAGCGAGCGGCGCAGAAATCTGAAAATACCGAGGTTATAGACTCGCGTGCCGGCAACAATGGCAGCGATAAATTCGCGAGAGCGTTTTAAAAATACCCGCTGCAACGGAAGAAAATATTTTCACGTGGCGGGAGATTTCGCGAAACCCGAGGCGTGCGGGGCCCGGTGTGAAAAGAAAAAATAAGAACGATTTATCGCCGAGGCGCCATATCGGCGCACAAAGGAAGAAAGGGAATCGGCGAAATTTTTGCCCCGGGGTTCACCCGCGGTCTCGCGCGCATACTTTGCATATCCCACTTTTCAAAGTAAACGCGCCACGGCCGACTTCCCTGACCGAGAGCACGTGCGTGTCTCGTCGCACGCTCCTGGCACCACCAACGACCCGTTGAAAGAGTAGAAAAGGAACAGGGAGAGCATAAGGCGAGATGGGCCAGAGGAGATATGAAAAGAACCTGATAATCAGAAATTTATTGCCCATTCTAGGTGTTACCCGTATTTCGCGTGCGCTAAGGGTTGTTGCGCTTCGTGCAATGCGTCTCAGATGCCGATGTCTACATGTGTACCTTCGTGCAGTCACTCTTCTTTGAACATTCAATAGTGAAGCTGCAGCTAAAAATATTTTGCATATGAAAACATATCGTTCTTCAATACGAATCTCAATACATGTCCATGGTTTCATACTTGAGTATTTTTATCCCATACTAAATCATGTTTCTCAAAACCAAGCAATATTTCAAGCCTTACTTATACAATATTAAATATTCATAACATATATTTATGCTGTTATGAAGATATGCGAAAATTCAATTTAATAATGCACATTCCCTATAAAATTGTAATTCCCTATAATATTAAGTGAAGAAACATTGATAATTAAAAATAAAATCACAAATTCTTCTTTCAATACTTGAATTACAAAACGAATACATAAATGAGAATTTGCATGATTGAAATGAAATTAAAACTGAATAAAAAGACTGATCCTGTTAAATATGGATTTTTACTCAGATTTTTTATAAAAGTCTATTCGTTTTTTTCTAATAATCATTCACGCCGCAGTTTCATCTCGCTCGAATAATGAGCACGTTCAATTACGTTCACGCTCGTTTTTGCATCGATTATGTGTTTTATCGTTGTCGGAGGCGCACGGGGATCGGAAATCTATCGTCTGATCAACGGGAGAGAAAGAGAAGTGTCGATAAACCCGCGGAGAAACGACTCGCTCCTTCCCGATTTGCCCATTGTGCCCTAGAAATTATACGGCACGTTCTCTTCTCGGCCGTCTCACGCCTTGTCCTTTTTAATCGCGCGACTTTTCAGAAAAGCAAGCGTGCACGGCAGCACGACTTTCAGAGGCGTGGCGCCCCCGACCTGCCACGAGATATTTCATTTACGGTCACGTGCCCATGCGGGCCACGCGAAATCGCCTCCCCCGTCATCGATATATGTAGAGGCACGTACTATGTACTATGTACTTACATAGGTAGATATATCGCGGCTGGTTCTCGACTTTTTACGCCGCGTTGGCCTAGACTCGTTACGCGACTTTATATGGCCACACGCGAGCGACCACGCGGATTCTGAACCCAGTGAATTTTTTTAGATTAGTGCATATGAGAAATTATGAGTTTGATTCACAAGTATTCCTTACAGTATTCACTCTTTCTTTTACTTTTCTATAGTCTCAAAGGGATCTCTCATATACATATAATCAGTGATTCTCAAGTAATAAACTATTGTGGCCCTATAACTATCAAATATTCCGAAAATATTGAAACTATCGAAATAGTTAAAATTCGCATTGCCTAAACAGATTGTAATAAGTCACGACTTTACTGCTGCATGTGCAACATCCATCAACGAAATTATTTAGATAAAAATACATAGATAATATTTTATAGCTCTTACTGACTAGATATACGTCTACTAAATGGTCATAAATGCGTGCTCAACGTGCATTTATGTAAATTATAAATGGCGAAGATAAAAAAGGAAGTTCCGACGAAACCTCGAATGGTATCAATGCTACGGCGAAATCTGAAATGGAATAACAAGGACCGCACTCACGGCTCTCATCTGCCGCTCCACATTTGGCTCGTGCTGCACATTCGATTCGGGCATCGCATCGATTCGCATTACGAGGCGAACCACTTTCAGTCGGGGAATACCTAATGCGGCGCGCCATCGGTGGTACGTACTGGGCTTTAATCTTAACTGACGTTAAATCGACACGGTGTCCTCTCTGAGAGCATTCGCGTCCGTCTGGATGAAATTCGTGATACCACCGAGCGTCCCTGATGTGAGTAAAAGAAAATCGATTACGCGACAACAACGCG
Source organism: Ceratina japonica (assembly GCA_019453355.1). NCBI lineage: Eukaryota > Metazoa > Arthropoda > Insecta > Hymenoptera > Apidae > Ceratina > Ceratina japonica. Next base: position 38,987 of record SMSR01012337.1, read on the forward strand.
GAACTATATGGAATTAAAACCATTAGCACCGCGTCTTTATGTCACATAATGGGCCTAATTCTATTCTCTTCACATATTAATTAATCTACATAAACACTTATTAAACAATTTTATATTATTTTATTATAGAACATTTTCAATATGTTTTGTAATACGAAAGTTGAAGTTCGAAATGTTTAACGAAGACAGCAGACATGTCATACAGCGATGAGTGAAGTGAATAACGAATGAAGAATATTGGAAAAATGAGTACTCATTGATTATTCAATTAACAAATAATCTGAAGCCTTGGGATAATGTCATTGCGAAACTCGTACCTCTGAGTCATTGACGCATACACCTGATGTCGTAGAATAATTTACTTCAATAAGTATTACATGATTGGCAAGAGCTTAAGATATACCTTACGCATAGAACATGCTTTTCATGATGTAAGTGATGAATGATGGAACCATGCATGCCTCTAGCCATTCAAACGTCGTAATGTATGGTCCCCTTTAAGATTTGACAATTACTAAGGAAGATGCTTCAATGAAGATTTCTTTTCATAGGAAATAAAGAAGTAGTAATTGACTGCACGTGCCTTTTTGAAGTGTCATGCTATCGTGAAATATAAAAATCAAACGTGAAGCATGAAAATGACTTCAATCATGTGACTGATACATTGGAATGGTCTCCTTTAACGTTCTATGACTGCTGAAGGAAGTCTAAGAATAGATAACAGGCATAATAATTTGACGTGCTATCACAAAACGTAGAATTCAACATAAAAAATATAAGAAAAATTCAATCGTTAGATTAGTTTCTATTAAACATTATTTTATTTATCGTCATAAAAAATTAAATGATTATCCGGTACGAGCAGCAATTTATAACCGTTCAGTCCGAAAGGCGAGAATATCTCCGATAAAATTAATTTATTACTCCGACGAATGCGATTCTCCAATCGCGTGTTAATTTATCGATTAAGCTAAAAGCCTGCACCGTGTTCCACGATTTAAAGCCGATACTCGTCCGACGGATTCACTGAAATTCGGCACAATAATTTTTGCAACTGGAGCGCTTATCAAACGCGCTGCACGCGTGGCGGCACGCTTTCGTTCGGCCGTTTTAAAGGAAAGAGGAAACTGCAATCTTGGACCGCGACAGGGTGCCGAGATAGAGGCAATCTGCAAACACGAATTGGCCATTTGGCGGGCGTGGCGTTGCGCATGAGCGTCGCATAATTTGCTTTGGATTCGTGACTGTGCCTTTTTCATTTCCTTTTTCAACCTTCGCCGTCGTCCGCCCGTCTGACTTTATGCAACACGTGCTCTCGCCGCTCTTTTTCAAATACGCAATCCTGAATGCGTCAGTTGAATACGAGCCAAAAATTATCAGGCTCGTGATAAACATAACTCTTTAAAACAAGTCGGTTAATAATTAACTTCTCTATTTGGTTCAGCATTCAATTAAGGAATAAAATTCAAACTGAATTTCATTGAAATTATAGTTAAAACACTGATTATAAAAATTATATATTTATTTTAAAACAAATCTCTAAAACAAATCTAAAGGAAGTATAATTTCTGATGTGTCATATAATTATAATTTTAATGGCGGTATTCAAATTAAATTGAGAGAAAATAACAGTATTATACATTCACTAATGGGCGCATTGTGGCCGTAACAGACTCAAAGGATTCCGACTGCGCCGTTGGTCTAAAATTCTAAGGCTGCACGCGCGTCGCACACAGCGCGATGCGGCGTGGTTTGCATATAAGGAACGTGAAAAAAAGAGCCGCGGGGCCTCTTAAAACTGCCTTAACTTTTGAGGTTGGCAATTATACTCGTATTTACTGCCGCGGCCTATCCCGAAACGCCATTGTGCTCGCGCCAACATTTGCATCCCTTGTAAGCGCGACTGTCGATTGTTTTAATGGCCGCTCCCGCAGGGCCTTAGCCCATAAACTTCATTGTTTAGGCACGCCTTTTTAGGCGCGCAACCACGACGTTAGAGAATCGCATAACGAGAGACGATGTATGGACTCGTGCTCGGCTACGGCCGTACGTATTCTCTGGTCCGCGCGACAGCCGAACGTTTTTTATAGATGTTAATGGCACTATTCAGGAAATTGGAAAGAACCTCTAAATAGGTTTTAAATATCTGTTTTCCTGTGGCCCCTGCGGATTTAAACTGAACAGTTTATTTCATTCCGTGCACACTTTTCGGGATATTCCTTTCGCAGTATAATTTACATAACATAAAATAATAACGTTATTAAATACACGTAGCTCTCAACATTTAAAAATACACAAATATCGACGCATTGCATTTGCATCTCGTATAAAATAAAATTTAATCAATCCTGCATATATTTCTCTGAAGAAATCTTCCTAGCGCAGCCATCAATTCCTGTCTTTGAAAATAAATATCATAGACTTATCATCCGGNATGGCTCCGCGCAGTCGATCACTTTAATCGATTTCGCCCGGCGCGGCGCAAGAACCGAACGGATCGTTAGATCGAGTTGATGAATGGCTGAATTATCGGCGCGGAACCGCCAATGAATATCGTTAATGAGGGTGGCAAGTCCCGGTGGAGGCCGCATAAATTTATTCCCTCTACGTCTCTCACGACTCCGCCGTCGATTCCCCTCGACGAAATTTAATTATTCGCATGCTCTTTCTAGGCCGTTTTTTCTTCCCGACCAGAACAAATGATCGATGCGCTCGGCATCGATTTCGAAGACCCGAAGCTCTTTGTTCACACTGGCCACGGGCTCGCCTGCCTGACAGAGCTTCAACAGCTTCTGCAGCAGTAGGACACTTGGTTTAATTTTACTCCGGTCAAATTGGAACTTCAGTTTCATTCTATATTCTATTAATATTATGCATAAATGTTATAGTAATATGTTATAGTAGATATTTGCATTGAGGAAATTACAGATTAGGAATCATTATGTATGACGTACATGTTAGATTTTGTATTTCACGAAGAGGAAATTTTGAATAAAATATTTACATATCTAACTTCAAGTAAAAATGTGTAAATCAATGTATTGATTACTATTCTATCTACACTAACTTTAATATTTAAGAGATATTTTAGAAACCTCAAGTGCTTTATTTTTTACACATTTATTCTGTAATTACTTTATTTAAAAAATTTTTAATTTGACTGAAAATTGAGAGAAACCCGGATATTTCGTAAAACAGAAATAAGAAAAAAGCGGACTGAGAAACGCATGAAGGCACGAAAATCTGCTCTAATTATCAGGCGTCGTTTTCCATCCTCGGTGGTCGAGGCGAGAAATCTCGGCCGAACCGAACCGGGCCGATCCGAGGCGTTTCCTAATTAAACCTTATTGTTCCGCGGTCCGCGGCGAAACAAAAAACGTTTGTAACTCAAGGTGGGTCGCGTAATCGAGCGTGAAAGTAAGACAATGAGCAGAAAAAGCGGTCGACGTGCCGGTCCGCTTTCGTCTGTGAAACGGCAGTACCTTTTTTCCTCCGCCTCTCATCACGATTCGTCGAGGTGGCAGAACAGAAGTTACAGAATTCGGTTAATCGGCGCTGAAATGCTATTTAACGAGGTAACGATCCCGGCTCCGGGTTGATAACGTGTAACCTGAACGGAGAAACAATAGAGGCTGCGGAGCCGGGGAGAGAGAGTCTAACATAAGACAATGCAGGTGCCCGAAGACCGACCGTCCATGATGAATGGACATACGGTTGGCCGTTTCCACGGAGGCTTTCAGGAATCGTGTAAAGAGGGAGGCGTTGCCGCGCGATTAGAGGCAAAATTGATCCTCCATCATTGCACCTGCCACGCGCATAGGTTCCTTGCAAAGTTTATAGGGTAGTTCCGTTGATGCGGCGTGTAAAATTTATAGCCTATAGTGATGGCTGTTAATTAACACACGTTGAAAGAGCAGAAAAGGACGCTTTTTGAGGGATCTTAGGTACATGAATAAAAATAATAATACATTGTTACCAATTGCTTGAAAATACATCTACTGTCCTATTATAGTTACTATTAGCTGATTGTCGCGAGTCGGAATGGCAATGGTTGGTCAATCATGTCCGCATCAATTAAATCGTTCGGCGACAGATTCGGTGGTGTAATTTAAACGATATAAGGACGATAAGGGAAGTAGCTATCGTAAAGCTGGCCTACCTTTAATGAGAATCCGGTCGAACCCCGCGGTTCCGTCCGCGTGGGTTTCCACAAAAACCGGGTGCCCCCTTCCATTAAAAGTTGCGAACGATCCGGGTCTAATGAGATACCGGAGACGTTAATGGCTGGTTTAATTGGGTTGTTAATTTCCGGAGATGAATTCATAGGGGAAAAATATGCGAAAGGCTAATAGCGCCGAGTGGGTGGAGTCCTGTGGATTAAATGGGCTATTTTCGGACCCTTCCGTCGCGGCCTGAACAGAAACGAAAGAGAAACCCGGAGTTTTTACCTACCGGACCTTCCCGATTGAATATCCCCGCTGCGCTTCAGCTAGGAAGCCCCGCGTCTCCTTTTTCATTTTTGACTATTCGATATCTTCGGGAGGTTGATAATGTCTCTTCCTTATGGTAATGTTCCATCCTTAACTATCCAAGACTTGAAGAAGCGGCTTAGAGATTTTTTATAGACTTCAACGCGTAAAGCGTACCGTTTTATGGAGAGTGCTTCCGCAAGCTACAACGATACCAGTGTTCCTAACATTTACTACCGTCATTAACTTAAAGCTAATTTTTGGTATTCAAATAAATGAACCTTGATCCACAAAGTAGAGAAAATACTTCTGCTACATTGATCCCAGAGCGCCTGTAACGAGCAAAATTGTTTCCGTGATCACGGGGGAGAAAGAACGATCGAATAATCGTGCCCGGGGCGATTACTGTCAGTTGTGGTTGCGGATTTCGCCCTGGAATTTCTGCAGCTACGACAAAGATTGAAAACGATTGGGCACCACGACCGTTCCACAAAATTTAACGCTAAACATTTCGTAATTAATAACGCTGCCGGCAAACCGGTGTGGGAACCGGAGGTTGTGGTTTGCCACTGCCGGCTGAGCTGCCCGTCCGCGAACAATTCCATTAAATGATTTTCTGACATCGTGTCGCGCCGCGCCGAGGCTCGTTCGATCGTAAAACCGCGACGGAACCCCTTTCTTTCTCCACCGCGCCGTTTCATTTTTATTCCCCCTCCCCGACTTGACAACGACCGAAGAAACTTCATGCTCCCTCGGATGTGAAATCGACAATTCGAGACGCTTGCTCGCGAGCGATCGTGAACGCGTGAACCAGTCGAATGGATCTCGAAACGTTGTTTCAAATTGCACGCCTTTTTTTCTGGACGGTGTGTTTCACGATGCGTGAACAAAAATTGACGCGTCTGTGGCTGCGGGAGATGATATATCGAGTAAAAAATTGGTATCGACGAGCTTTTACAACTACTGACATGTTTTGAATAGTGTAAATAATTATAATCCTCTCATTGACTGTTAGCGTGACTAATAAATTATAATAGGAATTAAAATATGTAATTGAATTTAGAAAATATGATAGCATATCTTTGATGTGCATAATTATGTATTATTAAAAATACTAAAAATGATATACGAATTGTAATAAACCTATGTTTACTGATTTTCTTTCTTCTTTTGTAAAACAGAGACAATTTATAAAATATGACATTTACTTTGCATATTCCTAGTCTTCAATTAGCAGCAACCATTAACGAACCTTTAACACGTAATCATATTACCAAACTGTCACATTTTTTCTACTTTGAAGTTTGAACACGTCAAACTCGTTGCTAATGACAGCCTAAGAGATGAAGCAAGCGATCAGTCATCCCTTGAGATCCTTCTGATTCTGGTTCTCGCGTGAAACAGTCGCGGCAATAATTATCAGTCGGAAAGATCTCCACTATTGGCTTAATTAGTGTTATTAATAGTCCTGGCTTGACGAGAATACTACGTAATGAAATTTGAATTGAATGCATTCTATAATGTTTTAAAATATTTAATTTCAAGAAATATTTTAATATTTTCAATAATATTCGATCACACGAGGAACGATTATTAATTTATTATTTAAGATTGAGCGAATATTGCAGAGAATATTGTGATCATTGTTAATATTTAAAATTAATGTTTAAAAATATGGAAAATTTTAAAAATTCAATAAACAAAAATAATTTAGAAACTTTGCGGATGAATAAAAGATAAAAAATTGTTCTCATCTTGTTCTGATGAATACAGTTGAAAAAGGTTGAAAATGAACCTCGATCGCCAATGAGAACGATTGAGTAATTACTTTCTCACTCATTGTGAGCCTTCACTGGTCCGTAATCGCGACGATCCATCACATTTCAGTTGACCCACGAGTTAACATGTCGCTCGAAGAAGCAGACGCTTTAAGCCGTTAAGTCGCTAAACGATCAGCCGCGAACACGTGAGGAATCCAGTTGCCAAGTGGCCGTTGCGCAAGTCGGCTTGCTATTTAGTCGCATTTTCCTCCACCGGATCCATTTGCACTGAGCACGCAGATTATTTACGTGTTTACTTCGGCCGCGGATCGAGTATGTTCGATTCGAAGTGTTCTCGGCCACGCGACCACGAAGGCGCGCGTTGCGCAACCACTACTTACGCTTTCTTATCCTAAATGTTCTTATCTAGTTTCAATAGCTTCACACCCGCAATGATACCTGACGTTGATAACAAACAAGATCAAACACCGGATATGACCAGCCTCGTGAAGAGTATGGGAACTATATGATTCAAAAGCGTACAGTCATCTAGAAATATTTTTCTCTTTTTCATACAATTCAATTCTGATAAAACTCCTGAACAATTTTAATCGTACTTAATCATACAATACATAATAAAAATTCGATGTGTTTTATATTCATTCGAAAAACGATGTTTTTTCTCGTGATATTTCTTTGAAAGATCGGAGATGTCTCGGGGAGCGAAAGGTGGCTAGAATTTCGGCAAGGAACGTCAGATTACGCAGTTGCAAGGGCGCGAGACGATTCGCTCGACGCGGCTCGTTACCATTCGGGTTAATTGGCCGGCGGCGGTTAGTCCCGAGTGGGTNACAACCACTACTTACGCTTTCTTATCCTAAATGTTCTTATCTAGTTTCAATAGCTTCACACCCGCAATGATACCTGACGTTGATAACAAACGAGATCAAACACCGGATATGACCAGCCTCGTGAAGAGTATGGGAACTATATGATTCAAAAGTGTACAGTCATCTAGAAATATTTTTCTCTTTTTCATACAATTCAATTCTGATAAAACTCCTGAACAATTTTAATCGTATTTAATCATACAATACATAATAAAAATTCGATGTGTTTTATATTCGTTCGAAAAACGATGTTTTTTCTCGTGATATTTCTTTGAAAGATCGGAGATGTCTCGGGGAGCGAAAGGTGGCTAGAATTTCGGCAAGGAACGTCAGATTACGCAGTTGCAAGGGCGCGAGACGATTCGCTCGACGCGGCTCGTTACCATTCGGGTTAATTGGCCGGCGGCGGTTAGTCCCGAGTGGGTGCAGCCGTGGTTATGCCCACACAAGCATGCCGCGTGATGTTGTTGCACTCGCGAGCGGCTCGAACGTGCTGCAATTATGTATTCGCCGGAGTTTCGCGTTCCGCTTAAGTGTCACGGTGACGCGCTCCGGCTATGCCCTCCAAATGTCCGATACGTTCAACCGGGCTCGTTACCTCTACGTCTTTGCTCCCTCTTTTTCCTCTCCTTCGTCCTCTTATTTTCGTTTGAACGCCACTTCGAAAATCGACGAAGTATTACCCGTTCTTTTTGCTCCCTTTTCCTCGTCTTGCGTTGTTTGCTCTTTTGCATAATCCGGCGGCCGAACAAAGGAGTCGCTCGAGCGACCAGTTTCACAAATTTTTGGAGTCGGAGATCCCCTCCGGCGTGACGAAAGCGAGGTAAAAGGAAATGGCTCTCCACCAGTTTTGAGAAACGAGCGCTCGTCGACGATTGGCCCTCGGGAACGCCGTGTTGATTCCTCGCCTTGGTACGCACTGATTACTAAGGTAGATATTGTACTCGAGTATGGTTACCGGATGCAGTTAGGTGTTAAAACGAGAAATACACTTGTTCTTATTTGACTGCTGGTATCGCTGCCTAATTGATCTCGTTTGTTGGTTTCCGTAATGCAAGTGTGAATTAATCCAGGAACGTGAGAAGAAAGTCTCTTTTCGAAATTAATTATCTCTTAGCTTTGTTTTAGCATAGAATTCAATAAAAATATCTTTAATCAAATCTTGAAGGACAAGTGTGATCTTGACGAAATTAATATCTGTTTTACGTCATTGATACATCCAAACGACAGATATTGATCGACTTTGATAGAAAAGGTGCTTGAAGCTTTGGAAGTTTGAAGCACAATCACTACGGTTTTTAAGGACTGTGGGTGCGCCATTGAGATCCGGTATCGACGAGCCTTCCGGAACCCGGCGACTCGCTTGGCTAGCTCTGCTAATCGAGAAGCGAATGGGGGAGGCAAAGAAATATATCGACAGAAGAAGCAGCATAAAAGAAAATCCTTTGAAATCGTGAAATGGAGAGGCGGGCTGCTCGCCCACCACGTGGCCAATACTATGTGAAACCGAATACATAGCAGTCCACTATTCATTTTTATTATTACTATTTATCATTCATTATTACAATTACTATTTTTTACAATAATAATCATACTAATAAAATACATTATTCTCTTGAATTCGAGTATAATCATACATTATCATTGTAGATTTACATATATTATTTTTCGACGTTTTATAATTAATTAAACATATAGTTACATTCTTCATATGCGTGGAAGATAATGATTGATCAGAATAAATACTGTATTTCAAAACTTATCCCTATTATTCTCCATTCAAAATATGTACGAAAGAGATGTACATACCATAAGACAAACGCAGATACTGAATGAAAACGCTGGCAATTGCTCTTTTAAGTGATACTTCCAGCGGCCGGTTTCAACTACCCTGCTTAAAATTCACGTCTCGAGATTCATTCAATCGTGGTTCTTTCCCAGACTTATCTACGTATATATGTATACATGTGTATGTGCGTATGCAGTATACATAGGTAGGCTATTTACCTCTCTCACCACGAAATAGCTATATCTCTCGGTTCGTGACGAGGACAGATTGGAAAAGCACGTGATTCTCGTACTACACATGATAGAAAACTGCTCAGAAATATCTTATGCTTGTTAATAACATTCATGTTAATAATACTGTATGTCTAAGAATCATGTGAGAAAAAAATTAAAGAAAACCTTCATATGTAGATTTTTGTTAAGGTTCAAAAATTCTACTGCTCTTACATATTATTGATCATTGTTTCATCCCTAAATAAATACACGTTGCAATTACAAATTAGGCGAGCTTTTTTATACGTACTATACATATACGCGCTATTCGTTACTTGGTACGCATCAAGCGGTCGTATACGAGATCCACGTTTCTTAGCCCCGTGACCGCGCATGCCTCTGCGTACGTAAATACATACATGCGTGCAGCACGCAGACTACGCGTTCGGCTCGTCACTCACGTATGCAGATGCGATAGACACGAGAGATGGTCGCGATGACTGCACCATGGACGGTTCCGGCTAGTGGTGCGCAGTTCCCTTTCGGTCCGTACCTAGTGCCTAGTGCTTTATGTATTCTCTTCTTTGCCTGCTCACCCGCCTTCCTGCTCAACCCCTTGCCCGTGCTTGCTTTTCCTTTTCACTTACTCTCCCGTACACTCACCCTGCTACGTTCCAACTCGAACACAGGTATATACAGGGTAATCCATACTTTAAATGAAGCGTAGAATGATTTGATTCATAAAAATAATTTTATGTCTTGTAATACGTAATAATGAATTTCTAGATATAAAATTGGTAATTATTTATAAGTAAGGATTGATCTCGAATACTGGAATCATCATAAGAACTTCTAGACTACATCTTTCAGAGTCAGTCAGTCCATTGTCAAACGTCAATCTGGTCAAGTCAACTGGTTTGAAATTC